>WNWK01001908.1:230000-241477 GCA_009830355.1 Cherax destructor | reverse complement strand
GAGAGGGAGGGCGTGCGTGTGTGAGGGAGAAGGGCAGGCATAGAGGGGGAGATGGAGAGAGGGAGTGGCGCACTGCAGTGAGGAGAAAGGATGAGAGTGGGGGGAGAGAGCAGGAGATTAGGCTCAGAAGCCTGGAATCACTCTCCCAATATTAATCTAGGATTTTGCTAGTATTAGTTCTATAACCGGATAGTGCTACTAAGCTAGGAGAGAGAAAGAGAGCGGAGGGAGAGAGAGAGGGAGGTAGAGAGGGAGGTAGAGAGGTAGGAAGAGAGATAGGTAGAGGGAGAGAGGGAGGTAGAGAGATAGAGGGAGAGGAAGAGGGGGTGGGAGAGAGGGAGGAAGAGGGGGTGGGAGAGAGGGAGGGAGAGGGGGAGGAGAGAGAGAAATAGGGAGAGGGAGAGGGATAGGGAGAGGTGGGGAGAGGGATATGGAGGGGAAGATGGGGAGAGGGAGGTATAGAGGTATAGAGAGGGAGAGAGAGAGTATAGAGGGAGAGGTAGGTATAGAGGGGGAGGGAGAGAGGGGAGGATTTGTGTGTGAGGGAGAAGGGAGGGGAGAGGGGGTATAGAGAGGGAGAGAGGGGGTGTGCGTTTGAGGGAGAAAGGAAGGGAGAGAGTGGGGGAGATAGGTTTTCAGAAAGTTTGGACTACTCTCCTAAATATTAAGCTAGAATTATGCTAGTACTAGAGAGGTAGGGAGAGGGAGAGGGAGGGATCGGGAGGGGGAGATGGGGGAGAGGGAGGTATAGAGGTATAGAGAGGGGAGAGGGAGGTATAGAGAGGGGTAGGGAGAGAGAGGGGGGAGGGTGTGTGTATGTGAGGGAGAAGGGTAGGTATAGAGAGGGAGAGGGAGAGAGGGAGGGTGCACGTGTGAGGGAGAAAGGGAGGGAGAGAGCGGGGGGGGGGAGAGAGCGGGGGGGGAGATAGGTTTCAGAAGTTTGGACTACTCTCCTAATATTAATCTAGGATTTTGCTAGTATTAGTTCTATAACCGGATAGTGCTACTAAGCTAGGGTACAGAGGGTATAGAGTGAGAGTGTGTGCGTGTGCTCACCTAATTGTGGTTGCAGGGGTCGAGACTCAGCTCCTGGCCCCGCCTCTTCGCTGTCTGCTACTGGGTCTCTGCTCTCCCTGCTCCATGAGCTTTATCATACCTTGTCTTAAAACTATGTATGGTTCCTGCCTCCACTATATCTTTCTCTAGTCCATTCCACTTCCTGACTACTCTGTGGCTGAAGAAATGTTTCCTGCGTGTGTGTGTGTGTGTGTGTGTGTGTGTGTGTGTGTGTGTTGGGGTGGGAGGATTACGGGGTATGGAGGGAAATGGTTAGTGGGTTACTGACAGGATGCTAGGCCTGAGTGTGTGTGTGTACGTGTGTGTGCACGCGCGCCTGTCCTCACTGTGTGTGTGCGTGTGTTTGTTTACCTCTGACTCACCGCGCCTGCGCTCCTCCCACGTCTTTGAATTTTCTTCCTACCTTACTTAGCTACAAAAACTAAAAAGAATACTACTTCCTATATAACTGATAAAAAATATAATTGCTAATACAAGAACAGCTGAATGGTCTACTACACCTCGACTACTTCAAGTGTATGTGTGTGTGCATCTTGGCACCTCTTCCACAGTGTCTACCTATTCTAAAACTAATTCTTAATCCTACTAAGCACTGCTACTAAAAGTTGCTACTTATAAACTGGTAATAATATTGTTGCTACTACACTAACAATTGTATGGTATACTACTTCTATATCCTGACTACTTCAAGTGTATGTGTGTGTGGCGTGCGTACACATGTGTACATTTGGTTGGTAGCCCTGCGCCCTGACTTGTCTTCCGACCTATGAACTGTACTTATTTATTCAGCTCCTCCTGTGTGTGTGTGAGCGTGTGTGTGTGTGTGTTTGTTCTCATATTTTTGGTTAAAGAAGTTAAGCTCCAGCTCCTGACCCTACCATTTAACTAACTGTAATAGACTTCACTCTTTTCATTGTCGTGGCCATGCTACTTCCCATCCACCCTGACGCTGAAGAAATACTTACTTACATCATAGTGACACATTTGTGTCTTTAACTTTCACCAGTTCTCTCTCGTGCAGTCTGTCTACCAATTTATATTTTATACATCCTTATGTCTCCCCTTATCATCTATCGTCCTGTATCATCACTGTCTATTCCATAAGCTTCTTATCACTAGTTTATTTTCCCTTTCTCCGTGACTATGCTTGTTGCAAACTTTGTTGCAAACCTGGGCTGCTTACTTCAACTGTAAAGTGAAGTACTTCAATTACCGAGTCATGAATGACTCTTTGTTGAGGTTCCTGAAAGCTATAGTACTATTAGATTTCATAAACATTCATCATTGGAGAGTTTATTGAACTTAATTGCGCCCTTGACTATATGCTCAGTGCTATGCGAACCAATCAGTTATTGACTTTAGTAAAGTTTCAAGCACTTTTCCTTAAACCTGAAGTCTTTTTATATTCTCATTTTTATTCTTCTCGTTATCTTCACATCATGTGCAAACAGGGATGCAATTCTTCCGGTTCGTTATTTACATATATCTGATGTCTCTTCCTAGGAAATCACTCCCAATCTGGTTCCTCTTTGTTTTTTTATCCATTATTGATATATGTGGCTTCTCCAGTTTTTAACAATTTCTTGCGCGCTGCACCATCAAATGCATTTTTGTGGTCCTGGAATATGCAGTCGATTCATCCTTCTCTCTCTGATCTCGCTTCTGTTGTCAGCTCATTGAATTTAATCAGGTTCGTGAGATATGATTTACCAATGGATTTTATCTAAAAAAAATATTTTACCCGATGCCCCGCATCTCTTCGTTTGGTTATCTTCTCTATTGCCTTGTACCGAATGCGTGTCAGAGATATTGGCCGTGAGTTTAATGCTATCTGATTTCCTGCTTGCCTAAAAATTGAGACTACATTTCTTCTCTTCACATATCTGGCAATTTCACCATTTTTATTGATTTTTTTTATTTTTAGCTGGAGGGTAACACACTGCCATTTCAACCTTTTTTTTAAGTAAACGCTGCAAAATATTGCAGCGATCTATTGCTTTTGAGATATCTTGCTAACTCAGTAGTGTCTTTACTTCTTCCCTTCGTTGTATCGTCATTGAGATCATCTATCAATATCGTTTATTAATTTTCTTCCAGATTTTTTTTTTGTATTTTTCCTCCAGCTGTTCTTTTTACTTTGATCTTACATGGTGTTATTTTTGCTTATGTTATCTTCTGGTAAAATGTTTACCTTTGCTGGTATGCCATTCACGAATTGTCTCTGAACGTCTCTCTTTCCTAAATTGTATTTATTCGTTTCTAATATATTTATTTGCCTCTTTTTTTTTCTTGCTATTTTTTGATTCCTCTGCATCTTCTGGTGAACTCATGGTCTCTTTAACTCATGGTCTCTTTAACCATGAGTTCTTTTTCCTCTGGATATGACTGTCTAGAATAGGACTGTGTGTGTTTGTGTGTTTGTGTGTGTGTGTGTGTGTGTATGTGTGTGTGTATGTGTGTGTATGTGTGTATGTGTGTGTATGTGTGTGTGTGTGTGTGTGTGTGTGTGTGTGTGTGTGTGTGTGTGTGTGTGTGTGTGTGTGTGTGTTTACTGATTAGTTAATTATCCAATCAGGTCATTAGTTGAATCCAACCTAAGAACCTGCCATCCCAACCCTGGATAACATAGGATTTCTTACCTCTGTCTAGACAAGTGCAACTTGTGTTCCAGGTGTAGAAGTATTTCCTGACTCCCGAAGGTTTCAATGGGTGGATTTTCCAGATGGGCAGTAACTCATTATCGTACCATCCTCAATGCATTCAACTTGTACAGTTAACAGCGATTTATCCCCTTTGTGCATGAAAGTCTGTAGGTCATTAAATCCCTTTAGGAACATAATGTATAGGAGTCAGTTTAACACCTGGATTAGTGAGACAAGAGACGTCGTCTCGTCTGTATGGTTGTATATGTGTAACTGAGGGAGCAGTCAGTAGCCTCCCTGTCCTCTGGGCCACTATCTGGCCCTGTAGTGTAATGGCGTATGTTTAGTCGAAGGTAATCATATATACTTGGTTAATTCATCTATATCTAACTCTAACTTAACTTATGTACTTCTGCAAGAGATGGCATATAAGAGCTGGTAGTGGATGTAGTCTCACGTATTTTGTTACATGTCTCCCCTTCTCACAATCTCACTCTTAACATCTTCCCAACCTCCTCAAGACTTGGGAATAATGGAAATGAGCTTAATTTATCATAAAGACTACCTGCTTTGTGTCTGCAGTCTTTGCTGAAGTATTTAATCAATTCATTTCATTTGTACTGCGTCGAGGAATTCTTTCATTTTTCTGTAACTCTCTTATGATATATGGTTATTTCCCTCTTGTTGAGCTGCTCTCTACGTTTGCTTCCACAAGCTGTTTGAAACTCAGTACTGTGTGATTGCTGGCACTTAGAGTATTCCCGTCACAGGCTCCTTGATGTATGTGAGATCTGCTTAGAGTAAAAACCAGGTCTAGTCATGCTGGTGTGTCCCCACCTCTCTCTCCCTCTGCTGACAGATGCATGCACAAAGTTTTCTAATATTGCCTCCATCGTCTTAGCCTCCATATGAATCCCAGGTATCTCAGTTTATTTTTTTGTAGTTAAAATCTTGCCTAATTAGTAACCTTGCTTCTGTTGCGTAGGTTCTTCTTACCATACAGCAATTTTGTTGCTGATGTCTCTTTTCTGTGTTGATCTGCTGTTTGTTGGGTCAATGCTACCTTGGATCCCCTAGTCACTTGACTTTATTTATCCATCGTATCTCCACTAGTTTAATATAAGTACTACTCCTCTCTCACTCCTGCTCCGTCTTTCTTGTCTTTGTAATTGATATTCTGTTGTTTATGTTATATAAGTGCTTTTGAAAAGATAATCTCTAAGGTATGTCTTTCAACCTATGATGCCAGGAAACTCAAAGTTACACTCAGCAGTAACTACTCAGGTAGTCACCTATTATGTATTTAAAAGCAACATTACGTGCTAACTCATCTACAACTCTACTGATAAATCAGTGCATGTACATATACCTTCTTAATCAAACTTTATCCAACTTTAATAAATAAATTACAGAGAGGTTTATCGTGGTTCGATATTTTCTCGTTACCTTATTTATATCCTCTTCATTTATCCTCTTCATATATTTTAACATGAGTGAAAAAAAAAAATCAAATAAGGGATTAAGTGTCATGAGTTCAGTGTATAATATGAAGTTATTCAGCAATGTTTAATAATTTTATATAAGAATTTATAAATGTTACTTCAACCAATAACGTTGCTTTCAATACATGTTTCTTTCAACAGACAAAACGGCAGCGATTCAGCGAAGAACCTCCGGGTGTCCGGGGACGCTGTGGGTGTCCGGGCGGCCGTGGACGGTGTTCCTTACCTTGGTCTCACTGCAGTGGGCAGCATCCTCAGTACAGCTTCTCTTATAGTGCGGATAATTCCTCAGTTACCCCAACCTCTCACATTTTCCCTCGAACCTCAATTCCTTTTCCCTTAAACCCTATTTCCACCCCCCGACAAGACTGGACATCGCTCTCATCACCTTGAAGTACTGAAGTACTGTCCTGCTCACTCGCTATGGCCCAAATGTGGCGATCTAAAAGGCCATTAAACCAGTCCACTGTGACTCAGGTGTGGCCTCTCTGTGGACCACACCTCACAACCAGTCGTTTTCTTTATCACACACACACACACACCATATAAATCATTTGCCCAAGCTTCTAGGTGAGAAATCTATGCATTAAACACAGAGAATGCGACTAAAAATATCCAATCACTGAGTGATTTTAAAGAACTACGTCCACACCTGAAGAACTCTGGCAAGAACTCTCTCTCTTGCCACGCTAAGGGCACAAGAGCAACACACTGTCACTGATAACTGGAAATAACATGGCAATAACACCTCCTAGTGGTTGATGTCATGTATCTGAACATTCACTTGGAAGCCTCTCAGAGTTCTCCCTCACAGAAGTGGACTTCACTGAAAGTAAATGGTCAAGTGATCATCCGTGGCGTGTGTGGTGTCATCATCCGTGGCGTGTGTGGTGTCATCATCCGTGGCGTGTGTGGTGTCATCATCCGTGGGGTGTGTGGTGTCATCAACATTGGTGTCTGGATTACAAGACTTGGCTCACCATCTCTGTCGTCTAGTTTTCTTAGTAGAGTAGCTGACTTTTATATACCAACCCAGAAACAATACTCCAATATATGTAACAAAAAAACTATATTGTAAATTAGCACTTAAAGAAATGGCGTGCAAACTGAATTGTATATAAATCGATATAACTAATATATATATATATATATATATATATATATATATATATATATATATATATATATATATATATACATATGTCGTGCCAAATAGGTAAAACTTGCTATTTTGGCTTAAATAGCATCGATTTTCTTGTCAGATAAGGCAAGCGAAAATTTGTGTATCCAATAATTTCGAAAAAGTCATTCTGAACCTAAAGAAAAAATATATTTCGTTGTGATTGTTTATTATTAAATAATTGGGTTAAATTAAATTGCACTTGTTATAATAAGGTTAGGTAAATTTTATAAGGCTCATTTGGTACAAAATTATAATTTTACGTTACGTTACGTACAAGAGAAAATTTAAAAAATGACTTAATTTTAAATAATTTCTTACCTATTCGACACGACATTATATATATATATATATATATATATATATATATATATATATATATATATATATATTACACACAGTAATTGAGGTTCCACTTTTAAAACAAACCTTTAATAAATATAGAAAGTTGACTATTTCAAATACCATATTAGTAGAAATCATATTTCTTTATTATTAATGTTTCAGATGTAACATCGTCCATCATCAGAATCTAAAATTTCAATAAAAGTATAACTATTAATGTAATTTAAAATACTACTAATTAAATTTTAATTTGGAACATTGTACAATATTAAGATGATACTAGGGACAATAATTATTAAACCTAATTAAATTTTTAATAGATAAAGTAAACAAAGGGTAGTGTTATGTAATATTGTACAATATTTCAGATCTAAATTTAAATTAGAATTTTAAGTGATTTAAAAATTGTTTTTTGCTTTATCGTAATTTTAGATTGTGATAATGGATGATGTTATATCCGCATCGATAATAATAAAGAAATTGGGTGCCCACTGAGATAGTGTTCACCACGGCCTTGGTTTTATATATATATATATATATATATATATATATATATATATATATATATATATATATATATATATATGTCGTGCCGATTAGTTAAAACTTGCGATTTTGGCTTAAAAAAACGCTCACCTTGCCATATAAGACAAGTGAAAATTTGTGTATGCAATAATTTCGCCAAAATCATTCTGAACATAACGAAAAAATATATTGCATTGTGTTTGTTTATTATTAAATTAATGTTAACGTATCTAAAATATATTTAGTTGGGTTAGGCTAAATTAAATTGCGCTTGTTGTAATAAGGTTAGGTAGGTTTTCAAAGTTTCTCTTGGTACAAAATTATAAATTCTTACATTAACATAAATGAAAAAATATATCTTTAAACGTATAAGAGAAAATTTTAGAAAGAACTTAATTTTAGATGAGTTCTTGCTAATTGACCAGTTTTACCTAATCGGCACGACATATATAAATATATATATATATATATATATTGTAACAACGAACGAGTGGTATTGATCAATAACAACACTGCACTAGCCAAGGACTCGAACCCGTGTTGTACTGACCCGCCTCATGGTGAGCCAGAACTACATAGTCATGTGGTTTAAGGCGTCATGTAGTTCTGGCTCACCATGAGGCGGGCCAGTACAACACGGGTTCGAGTCCTTGGCTAGTGCAGTGTTGTTATTGATCAATACCACTCATTCGTGGTTACAATAATATATATATATATATATATATATATATATATATATATATATATATATATATATATATATATATATGTATATATATATTTATATACTCACAAAGGAATAACACAAGTACACGTACACGTGATCTCAGTTATGCAAAATAACCTATATGAAACAATAGGAAATATGTTAGTTTAATTACTTTCGGGGGAGTTTTATTTATTTACAAAGGTGGAATCCAGCTCAGTAGGAAAGGATACATAGTAAGACGGAAGACACATTGGCTTATCCATGGTGACACATTTTACGACTCAATCATACATGGATTCATACATTTTATATCATTTACGTCTTTAACGCGTTGAGGATCACTGAGTCAGTTCTTTTCTCGTATTTAAAAAACAAAAAAGTGTGAATTTCAAATATGAATAGACCAAGTATGTAAATAATAAAAAAAAATTGTAAATGCTATATTTCTTTTATTTTTTAGTTATAATTTATTAAGTATATTCTTATCATAGAATTACTTAGACACAATGATTAGTTTAATCTTCTTCTAATCAATAGTTTAAGTATCTTAAATTTGTTTGTCCTCAACAGTTGGCCTAAATTAAAGTAATTTTGGTGTGCCTAATTCTCTTTCTTAGTTTTGTGCCTATTTGCCTAACAGGAGTCGAAGTTCAGTAGTAGCTACTTTGTCTGATCACCAAAGGACCCAAGTTCGATTCCGGGATGCGTGGAAACGTTGGATATGTTTCCTCCTGCCTCTTGTTCTTTTATCAGCTGCGTGTTAGCGCTCTGTTCAGGATCGTGACGTTAGGATAGCAGTTAACCCTAGCTGAAGCTGGGTCTTAGAATAAGCTGAGGAAGTATAACAGTTCTTAGCCTGCAAATGAGCTGAGGTAAGAAGACACTTAGCCTGTTAATGAGCTGAAGTAAGAAGACACTTCTTAGCCTGTTAATGAGCTGAAGTAAGAAGACACTTCTTAGCCTGTTAATGAGCTGAGGTAAGAAGACACTTCTTAGCCTGTTAATGAGCTGAGGTAAGAAGACACTTCTTAGCCTGTTAATGAGCTGAGGTAAGAAGACACTTCTTAGCCTGTTAATGAGCTGAGGTAAGAAGACACTTCTTAGCCTGTTAATGAGCTGAGGTAAGAAGACACTTCTTAGCCTGCTAATGAGCTGAGGTGGGATAACTGGTGGTAACTTGTAAATGAACTGTCCATTTTTTTATTCTCATTATTTTAAACTTCCAGCAAATTAGGTAAATCTTTAACCAACAACAACAGAGTTCCTAACATTACATGGAGACTTCTAGCTAAATTTGTAATAATATTCAATATATTTTGAAATAGTTGAAAGATAACACTGGTCTGCATGTTTTGTTTTGTTTTACTCTATGTTATCTTTTTCGGTATATATATGGAAAATAGTGATTCATTGTTTTTTTTTTTTCATCTCTATCACATTAGGTTGTCATGTTATACGGAAACGTTACTTTTCTCTTTTCATATAACATAAGTCAATGAAAAAGTGGTATATTACCAATTATAATGCTTACCTTATATTGAATTAAATGTTAAATCTAATATATTTTTTTTATTTTCAGATTATTATATCTAGAGGCTGCATAAATTCAGCAGACATATTTTGCTATGTCTGCTGGCAATTTACCCCTTCAGATTCCCGGAGCAACATTATTCCTTTATTGAAGCGCTGCTACTTTGCTTATTTTGGCTGCAATCTTGGAGACCAGGACGAACCATTTACACCACACGAAGCTTGCAAGAGTTGCATCAGTAAGCTCCAAATGTGGTCAGTTGGAAAACTTTGGAATACCAATGGTATGGCGGGAGCAGATGAACCACCATGATGACTGCTACTTTTGTATAACTAAAGTAGCTGGATTCAACACGAAGACTAAAGATCGCATAATATACTCAAATA
Organism: Cherax destructor; assembly: GCA_009830355.1. Lineage (NCBI taxonomy): Eukaryota > Metazoa > Arthropoda > Malacostraca > Decapoda > Parastacidae > Cherax > Cherax destructor. The sequence continues at coordinate 231,580 of WNWK01001908.1, read as the reverse complement.
TTCCTTCAGCAATAAGGGTTGTTCCACACACTGAATATATTCTTGTACCTGTGCCACCTGAGACATGGAAGTAGACTATGAACCACCAACAAATGATGATCCCAAACCCTTCAGTTAAGTTTAGCTCAATGACTTGGTGAGAGACCTTAACCTTCCAAAAGAAAGTGCACAGTTACTTGGCTCTAGACTGAAGGAACACAGGCTTCTAGCTCCTGGAACAACATTCGCTTGGTACAGTCATCGTGAAGCGGAATTCACTCAGTTCTTTTGACAAAGAGGAATCTTTAGTTTTCTGTTCAAATATTTCTGGCCTTATTGAACACATGGGGATGTCATATAAAGCAGATGAATGGAGGCTCCTCATTGATTCTTCTAAAACTTTAAACGCTGTACTTCCCTTCAATGGCAACACAGCTGCATCTGTGCCAATTGGCCATAGTGTCCAAATGTCAGAAACTTACGCAAATATGAAGACACTAATATCTGCAATCAAGTACCAGAATCACAATTTTCTCATTTGTGGTGATTTAAAAGTTATTGCTCTCCTACTAGGTCTTCATGGCGGATACGCCAAGTATCCAAAGTATCCCATAGTAGGGCAGACAGCCAGCACTATGAACAAAAAGACTGGCCACCAAGAACCAGCTTCTTACCCGGAAATCACAACGTGAAAACTGTGCCACTAGTTGACCCCAAGAAAATTCTGCTGCCACCACTCCACATCAAATTAGGGCTCATGAAAATTTTTGTAAAGGCCTTGAACAAGAATGGAACTGCTTTCAAGTACCTGGAGTCAAAGTTTCCTCGTATAAGTGAAGGCAAGCTAAAGGCAGGAATCTTTGTTGGCCCTCAGATTCGAGAATTGATGAAGGACAAGAATTTTGATGAAGCATTAACAGGTGTCGAGGTGAATGCCTGGTTTTCATTCAAGCAGATTGTCCACAACTTCCTGGAAACAGACGCTCCCCCGAATATGAAAAAAAAAAGATCCAAAAAATGATTTCATGTTTTCAACAACTTGGGTCTAGAATGAGTGTGAATATGCACTTTTTGCACTCACATCTCGACTATTTTCCCAACAATTGTGGGGACTACAGTGAGGAACAAGGAGAGTGGTGGTTCCATCAGGATATTTGCACCATGGAAACTCGATACCAGGGCAAATGGAATGTCAGCATGATGGCGGATTACTGCTGTTAGGAGAATATTTTTGTAATAAAATTATTTGATTTGATTCATGTTGATTTGTAATTCATTTGTTCTTAAAACTTACACAATGTGCTTTTCCATGATTACTTGCCTAATTTTATTAAAGTAAACAATTTATTAAAAATTCACATTTTTTTATAATCATTAATTTGTATTTTATTCAAAATTCTTACGTGATAGAGCAAAATGGTTTAGATATTTACAATCATGAGTGCAAGAATATGTAAGATCGCAACAATGAATAAAAATAAAAATTAAAAACATTCCAAATGCAGACCAGTGTTGTTATAGAGTGATACCAATATTGTTTTGTGTGAAAATACTTCTTAAACATTAGAAATGAACACAAATGAAAACAGATTGGAAGTCAG
>WNWK01001908.1:120000-222500 GCA_009830355.1 Cherax destructor | reverse complement strand
AGTAATTTATACAGGAGAAGGGGCTGCTAGCCCCTTGCTTCATGATATGAAGGAACTTTTTTCATTTAAATACCATTACTTGTTATGGCGACAAAATTACGTAAAAGATTGTTATAGCTCCATTGTTAGACAAACAGGCAAGGAATTAGGTTCATGACTAAAGCAACACCAGTGTTACATCACAATAAGAAACAGTAATTTTTAGTCTTGTAAATACGTTACTTGGATCTGATAAACATTGAAATAATTGTTGATCCAAAATTATTAACTGAATCGATTTTAAATAATTAAAGATATGGTAAATTCGCTTTTTTTCAATAACATCTTTATACTGGTTTCAAATGTTTCATCTCTGTATGTTGATGATAACCACTTAGAATTAAAGACTCAGGTATTATGTACGGAGGCCAGGAAACAACATGTGTCCTTAATGTCCTTCTATTTCATAAAACTAACACACAAGCTCCTAAGAGCTTCCATAAGGATTTTCTCAAATAGATTATTTTGCATACGCGCACACACACACACCTGCTCATTATGTTTACTCACACACACACACACACACATATTTATTTATATATATATATATATATATATATATATATATTTCACTAGTCCATGTGCACTCACTGCCATGCACATTCTCCATTAATCTAGTTATTGTGTGCACACCATTTCTTTGTTACACAGACACACACACATCAAGCATCAGTACTTATTTATAAGTTTTTTTTTTTTACTTTCAGAGTTTAAACAAAACTAATTGGTGGTGTTGTCTTCGTGTGGAAATCAACACAGGCTTCAGCTGAAGCAACGTTTCTCTGTGTAGAGCTTTAATGGGTCATGACTTGATAAAGCTCTTTCGAGTGTAAAAACGTAGTCCCCAAAACAGCTCTTTCTGAAATATGTATTTTTCTTTACTATTTTCGAATTTACAGCATATGGATTCATATTTTCTTCTACGTGAGGGTGTGCAAGTCTCGGTCAAGTGCAATACGTAGTTGCTCAGAAGGTTGTGGTCAGAGTGGCTTGAGTGTGTGTCCCTCACACCAGCTAATATTATGTATATAAATTTTTGTGGGCTCGTGGATCAAATAAGTTTGATGCTCATTCTGCTGTTCCCATGCAGTTATATACAAATATAATACACACATTCATACACACACAAATATATATGCAATAAAATCGAAAATCGGCGATCTAAGCAATGCAGAAAAAGTCACTGGGGGATGGAAATCTTTTTAGATCTAGATCTTTCGTACTCTCGTGCGTCTTCAGGAGCTATGCACGATAGCATCAGATAGGAGGGGAAATTCTCTGACGGCCATTGATACCTTCTGACTTGTCTCAGAGGTTTTCCCTTATTATCCATTCTTGTCTTACAACACTGAATAGCTCCTGACGACGTATGCGAGTTCGAAAGATCTAGAAAGATTTATATCCCTTGTTGCTTCTTCTTTGTATATATATATATATATATATATATATATATATATATATATATATATATATATATATATATATATATATATATATATATATATATATATATATCAATGATCCATGCTGAAACAAGCGGGTATAAAAGAGACAGTAGGATTCAAACTCACTACATGGAGACTGGCAATGTTTCCCAATTGACCCTCAACACCACTAGGCCACAAATGCCTCAAAAGCTGTGCAGCCAGGTTTACAAGTGATGTTTCTTCCGTGCCCGGGCACATCAGTGAGCCTCAAGCATGGTTTCAAGCTATTTCATTTCTCTCCTGTGCGTTCTCACCTCACAAGCAATTTTTTTATATCAATGCACCACAGAAACTGATATAAAAATCACTTTTGAGGTGAGAACATACAGAAGGAGAATGAAATTGCTTGAAACCAGACTTGAGGCTCACAGATGTGCCCGGACTGGGAAGAAGAATGGCATGTAAGCCAGGCTGGGAAGAAGAATGGCATGTAAGTTATGCTGTCCAGCTTTTGAGGCATCTGCGACCGAGGGGTGTGGAGTATCACTTGGGGAACCTTGCCAGTCTCCCTGTAGTGGGTTCGAATCCTGTTGACTGTGATCTTTCTCTTATATATATATATTATGGAAAAATCGCGAACAAGCGATATGAGATGCAAAACAACCACGGGGGGAGTTGAATGAAAGCTCTAGGCCCTTTCGTGTTGCAATCAACACATCATCAGAAACTTGCAATATTACAGAAAAGAGGAGGAGATCCAAACAAATGCGATCAGAGGAAGTATCTTTGCTTGAATGGGTAAAGGAGGCTGGAGGCAGGAAAAAGTATGTGCCCCCAGACATACTAATACCCATAGCCAGAAAGATTGAATATTATAGGATTAGAACACAGCCAGCCCACAAGCACTGATATTGTAATAGTAACCTAACTAACGTAACATGGCAATTATCAAAAATTCAGACTACGATATGATATAAATGATTTTACATACCAAATATAGATATCGCTGTCAATTATCTTAGAATTTTCTGCACCATTTAAAGGGACTCATTGAAAGGTAGATACGTATCTGTAATTTATCCAAAGGAAGACAGGCATAATTTATCTTCCACAAGATTCTAAGGCAGACGCTGGTCTAACTATTAAGAAAATGAGTAGGAAAAACAGGCCTTAATTCCTCAGTGTGGAACTACATTTAAGACAATCACACAGATTCATTTAAGAGTCCGATTTTTGGCTTTGTACAATTGCCTCAACTAAAAACGAATCTGACTTGAACCTGCCACTGTTATTGTTTAATGAACATTTATCATGTTTTATAATTGCCGATTCTACAATATTTTATTCATGCCATGAGCAACAAGGGACAATGACACTTGCTTCCGACCAATTTGCTGAGTTGTTGCAGGTTCTAATGTGGCTCAAAATTGCGTTCGATTCCTGGGCAGTTCATATCGAATAGCACAACTTAATCAGTTCAATAATGTTATTCTTATCAAAAGACATGGAGAACTGATCTAATTCTTCTTTCAAAGAAGATAGCAAGTCGGGAACAGGCAATCTAGTGAACAACGTCGTGATACAACACTTACTTGTGTAAAGTCATTACACGTGTTAACATTTTGCAATCTGTCAATAAGATCAACATTGTTTTTATGTGAGCTTTAGAAATGTTGCCAAGCAATGGAATTAATATTTTGACCGAATTTTTGATAACTCTCATGGTTACGTTCGTTAGGTTACTACTACAGTATCAGTGCCTGTGGGCTGGTTGTTATCTATTGCTAAAATAATAAATCTTTCTGGCTAAGGGTGTTGGTATGTCTTGGGGCACCTCCTGACTCCTGCCTCCAGCCTCTGCCTCATTCAATCAAAGGCGCTTGCTATGATCGTATTTACTTGGGCCTTCTCCTCTTCTGTGCAACATTGCAAGCTCCTGATGTGTGTTTATTGCATCAGGAAAGGCCTAGAGCTATCTAGTATTATCGTGACATACATATACATCTTATGTTTCAAATTAATTAATATTATCTTACCGTGTGTACATGAGTTAGTAAGAGAAATATTTTTTTCCTTTTTTAACATATATATATATATATATATATATATATATATATATATATATATATATATATATATGTCGTGCCGATTAGGTAAAACTTGCGATTTTGGCTTAAATAGCAACGCTCATCTTGCCATATAAGACAAGTGAAAATTTGTGTATGCAATAATTTCGCCAAAATCATTCTGAACATAACGAAAAAAATATATTTCATTGTGTTTGTTTATTATTAAATTAATGTTAACGTATCTAAAATATATTTAGTTGGGTTAGGCTAAATTAAATTGCGCTTGTTGTAATAAGGTTAGGTAGGTTTTCAAAGTTTCTCTTGGTACAAAATTATAAATTCTTACATTAACATAAATGAAAAATATATATCTTTAAACGTATGTTAGAAAATTTTAGAAAGGACTTAATTTTAGATGAGTTCTTGCTAATTGACCAGTTTTACCTAATCGGCAACATATATATATATATATATATATATATATATATATATATATATATATATATATATATATATATATATATATATATATATATATATATATATATATATATATATATATATATAATATATATATAATATATATATATATATATATATATATATATATATATATAATATATATATATATATATATATATATATATATATATATATATATAATATATTATTAATATATATATATATATATATATATATTATATTATTAATATATATATATATATATATATATATATATATATATATATATATATATATATATATATATATATATATATATATATATATATATATATATTTTGGTAAGAAATTTCCTTAGTGATGTTTATAAAAAACTTTCTCTGTTGTGTTTACAATTTACTTTGTCCGAAAATTAAAGGAATACTTAATGGAAAATTTCACAATTTGTGTTAATCTTCATAAACGGAGAATGCAGTACACTATTTCCGTATTTGTGTAGGAGGAATTATCACTAGTCTGATAATATTTCTTGTGAACGAAAGAGAAAATTCAGAAAAAAAACTGATATTTGCAAAATGTTTCGCTCTATCAAGTCAACAGTTAATATGGCTTTACACTGAACGAAACGTTGTCCAGATAAAAACTTTTTAATGCGGTCTATGTCGTTTCAGTGATCAGTAATGAAACCACATAAAGACAGAAACACACGAGGTTAATTGATCTGTACACTTCGATCCCCTTCTGGGACCCTCATCAACTGAAGAGGACCCCAGATGGAGGATCAATATACAGAACAATCAGACTCCTGTGTCACCATGCGGGTTAAATACTGAAACGTTTATTACACTTTAATTATTCATTGGGTCCAGTGTTTATGTTATCATGATCAACAGCTTCTACTAGTAAATATTACTGAAAATAGTTGAATTAAACTCTCTAAAATAAGCAAGCTGTGTCTTAATACTTGTGAAACGACACATGACGACAAAAAACACGATCATAAACAACTAAGTAAGCATATAGAAGTCGAGTCTCTGGCAGAAATTCCTAATTAAAACTAATAGGCCAGTGATCTAGCGCTGTATTATGCTCCACTAATATTGTATGTCAAACTTATTACACCAGCATGGTGCTTTGGGTTGTGTACTGGCCAGCTGGTTCTTGGATGCGTATGCCATCTGCACCATATCCCGTTCCTTGAGTTTGAGATACGCATTATTTACGAACTCCTACTGGTAGTGGTAAGCTCAAGCCTAATTTCAAACACCTCCCGTTTGAATACCAGCTTCCAGCGATCGCTGGTTAAGTGCTTAAGGCGATGTGAATATTGTTCTGTCTCTTGAGGCAGGATCTAATCCCTGCTGGCCACAGTTTGGTAAATGTTTCAAAACCACTTGTTTCGTGGTTTCATTACTATATAAACTGCTTGTGGAGGCTGGTATTCAAACGGGAGGTGGTTGAATTAGCCTTGAGATTACCACTACCACGAGTGTCCTCGGATCATGAACAACACCTAGCTCTGCTGAGTGCATGATTCTTATACGATCGCTGGTTAAGTGGTTAAGGCGATGTGAACATTGTGGTGGGAGAATGTGTCGCAAGATTTCAACCCGGCTGGATGCAGTTTGGTAAATATATATATATGTCGTGCCGAATAGGTAAAACTTGTGATTTTGCCTTAAAATAGCAACGCTCTTCTTGCCGAATAAGGGTAGCGAAAATTTGTGTATGTAATAAGTTCGCAAAAATCATTCTGAACCTAACTATAAAAATACTATATTTAATTGTGTGTGTTTATTAAATTATTGTAAACTTATCTTAGTTGGATTAGGGTAAATTAAATTGCGCTTGTTATGATAAGGCTAGGTAAGTTTTATAAGGTTCTTTTCGTAAAAAAAATATTTTTTACATTAACATAAATGAAAAAATATATCTTCAAACGTATAAGAGAAAATTTTAGAAAAGACTTAATTTTAAATGAGTCCTTGCTAATTAACAATTTTACCTATTCGGTTCGACAATATATAATATATATATATATATATATATATTATATATATATATATAATATATATATATGTCGTGCCGATTAGGTAAAACTTTGATTTTGGCTTAAAATAGCAACGCTCACCTTGCCATATAAGACAAGTGAAAATTTGTGTATGCAATAATTTCGCCAAAATCATTCTGAACATAACTGAAAAAATATATTTCATTGTGTTTGTTTATTATTAAATTAATGTTAACGTATCTAAGATATTTAGTTGGTTAGGCTAAATTAAATTGCGCTTGTTGTAATAAGGTTAGGTAGGTTTTCAAAGTTCTTTGGTACAAAATTATAAATTTTACATTAACATAAATGAAAAAATATATCTTTAAACGTATAAGAGAAAATTTTAGAAAGGACTTAATTTTAGATGAGTTCTTGCTAATTGACCAGTTTTACCTAATCGGCACGACATATATATATATATATATATATATATATAAATCTGATGGGTGAAGTTTGACTTTGTGTTGGACATGTCACTGAGTGAACTAGTATCAAAGAAATGGATGTTAGTAATTACTTTTCATAACTAATCTGAGTCCTTTTTTCAGTCACTGTTGCACTGACTTGTGTAGAACTTTGAACTTCAATTATTATTATTATTATTATTATTATGATTATGATTATTATTATTATTATTATTATTATTATTATTTTATGATTATGATTTTTATTTTATATTATTATAGTTATATTATTATTATTATTTTAAGAATTATTGTTATTATTTTATGATTATTTTATTTTATTATTGTTATTCTTATTCTTCTTCTTCTTCTTATTATTATTATTATTATTATTATTATTATTATTATTATTGAAAATATTAGCATAAAAGATTTTTGTATTTCTAAATTTATTATATATTTCCACGAAAACTGAGAGAATGTAATAAAATATTCAATTGAATATTTAGCATATGGTGTTTGTAGGAGAACATACTATATTGTATTTATTTTGTAACTTAGTAAATATACACGCCACTGTACGTTCAAATGAAAATCCTATGGAACACACACTCTAACATACACACGCCGCTGTATATGTCAAGGAAACTCATTATTAGGTATTCACGATGAAGATAAATGGTTTAAAATATCAACACGATGGAAAAGCAGAAACAAATGGAGTATAATATTTGTGACTTGATAAAACCTACTGTGTGGGTGAAGCTTTGTCGATAATGATCGAGTTATACACTGTGTCAGATGACAGATACACATCTGGCCAGCAAACTTATACTCAGTATCTTCACACTCCTCTGCAAACTCTAATAACAAATATTTGTATACAGGATATGCATACGCACAAATAAAAGAGAACGCACAAACTGTACAAAAGTACACTTAGTCACATACTGATGTGCAAAAACACACACTAACGAGAAAAACAACTGCTATGCAAATTAGACAAATTCCATACAATTTACATATAGGTGAGTGTACCGGTGGACATAATGACCAACACACGACAGCACATATTGAGAAGCTTGGTGATGGCCTCATAGTGGATTAACGCTTTAGTGTTTTTAGTTTTATATGTATGTGCACACACACAGCATTCCGACATCTTAATAAGGAGTCATTCAGGACGATGTACACTGTGTACGTTATGCCCATACTGGAGTATGCGGCGCCAGTTTGGAACCCTCACCTAGTCAAGCATGTAAGGACACTAGAGAAAGTGCAAAGGTGCAACAAGACTAGCCCCAGAGCTAAGGGGTATTTCCTATGAGGAGAGGGGAAATCGCCCTGACGACACTGGAAGACAGGAGAGATAGAGGGGATATGATAACGACATATAAAATACTGAGAGGAATCGACAAGGTGGACAGAGACAGAATGTTCCAGAGATGGGACACAGCAACAAGGGGTCACAGTTGGAAGTTGAAAACTCAGATGAACCACATGGATGTTAGGAAATATTTCTTCAGTCACAGAGTTGTCAGGAAGTGGAATAGTCTGAGAAGTGATGTAGTGGAGGCAGGATCCATACATAGCTTTAAGGAGAGGTATGATAAAGCTCATGGAGCGGGTAGAGTGACCGAGTAGCGGCCAGTGAAGAGGCAGGGCTAGGAGTTGTCAATCGACCCCTGCAACCACAACTAAGTGAGTACACACACACACAAAGGTCAGAAGGATTCATACGAGCAGGGCAAAGCTGCTGATCATGGGTGACTTCAACCACAAGGAAATCGATTGGGAGAACTTGGAGCCACATGGTGGCCAAGAAAAGTAAGGGACTCTAGCAGAGAGAGAGGAGAGGATGAACCAGCGAGATTGAACCTATTATTCCCCTTGAGTAGTGCAGATATTGAGGACATCACATATGAAAGACCCCTCGGGGCCAGTGATGATGTGGTTCTGAGCTTCCAATATATAGTAGAGATTCAAGTGGAGAGGGAAGCAGGAAGGGCCGAACGAATTAGGCCAAACTACAAGAAGGGGACAACGTAGGCATGAAAAATTTCCTGCACGGGGTTCAATGTTACAGAAAACTGCCAGGGAAGTCTGTAAACGATATGATGGAATATGTGACAACAATATTCAAGGAAGCTGAGGAGAGGTTTGTACCCAAGGGTAACAGGAATAACGAAAAAGCCAGAATGAACCGGTGGTTCACCCAAAGGTGCAGAGAGGCCAAAAAAACAGTGTGCTAGAGAATGGAAGAAGCATGGAAGGCAAAGGACCCAGGAGAATAACGAGAGCAGTTGTTGAGCCAGAAATTAACATGCACAGGTAAGAAGGGAGGCCCAAAGACAATACGAGAATGACATAGCAGCGAAAGCCAAATCTGACCCAAAGCTGTTGCACAGCCACATCAGGAAGCAAACAACAATCAAGGACCAGGTAATCAGGCTGAGGAACTAAGGAGGGAAGGTCACAAGAAATAACCGAAATAAATATGTGAGGAGTTCAACAAACATGAGATTCAAAGAAGTGTTTACAGAGAAAACAGAAGGGCCTCCAGAGAAACGGATAGTTAGGGTACACCATACAGTGTTGGACACAATACATACAACCGAAGAAGAAGTGATGAGGATGCTAAGCAAGCTAGATACCTCAAAGGCGATGGGGCCAGATAACATCTCTCCATAGCTCCCGAGAGAGGGAGCAGAGGAGCTATGTGTACCACTAACAACAATCTTCAACACATCTATCGAAACAGGGCGACTACCTGAAGTATGGGAGACAGCAAATGTAGTCCCAATTTTTAAAAAAAGGAGACAAACACGAAGCACTAAACTACAGACCAGTGTCACTGACATGTATAGTATGCAAAGTCATGGAGAAGATTATCAGAAGAGTGGTGGAGCACCTAGAAAGGAATGAACTTATCAACGACAGCCAGCACGGTTTCTTGGAGGGGAAATCCTGCATCACAAACTTATTGGAGTTCTATGACAGGGTGACGGCAGTAAGACAAGAGAGAGAGAAGGGTGGGTAGATTGTATTTTCTTGGTCTATAAGAAAGCGTTTGGCACAGTTCCACAAGAGATTAGTGCAAAAGCTGGACGACCTGGCAGGGATAACAGGGAAGGCACAACAATGGATCAGAGAATACCTGTCATGAAGACAACATGGAGTAATGGTACGTGGCGAAGTGTCAAAGTGGGCACCTGTAACAAGCGAGGTGCCACAGGGATCAGTACTAGGACCGGTGCTGTTTCTGATGTTTGTGAATGACGTGACGGAGGAAATAGACTACGAAGTGTCCATGTTGGCAGATGATGTGAAGTTGATTAGAAGAATTCAATCGGAAGAGGACCAGGCAGAAATACAAATTGATCTGGACAGGCTGCAGGCCTGGTCAAGCAACATGCTCCTGGAGTTCAACCCCAACAAGTGCAAAGTCATGAAGATTGGGGAATGGCAAAGACGACCACAGACGCAGTACAGTCTAGGGGGCCAGAGACTACAAACCTCACTCAAGGAAAAGAATCTTGGGGTGAGTATAACACCAGGAACATCAACCATATATCTGCTGCAGCATACGCGCGCCTTTCGAACATAAGAACAGCATTCCGACATCTTAATAAGGAATCATTTTGGACCCTGTACACTGTAAATTCCGCACCAGTCTGGAACCCACAACTAACAAGCATGTAAGGAAACTAGAGAAAGTGCAAAGGTTTGCAACAAGACTAGTCCCGGAGCTAAGGGGTATGTCCTACGAGGAGAGGTTAAGGGAAATGGACCTGACGACACTGGAAGACAGGAGAGATAGGGGGGATATGATAACGACATAAAATACTGAGAGGAATCGACAAGGTAGGTAGACAGAGACAGGATCTTCCAAAGATAGGACACAGCAACAAGGGGTCACAGTTGGAAGTTGAAGACTCAGATGAATCACAGGGATGTTAGCAAGTATTTCTTCAGTTACAGAGTTGTCAAGAATTGGAATAGTCATGTGTGGTACGGTGGTAGAGCACTGCCTACCATGTTGCAATGTGCGTAGGTTCGAATCTCCTTCAACCTGAGATTAGTGTTTGTGAATATTTCGCACTGCGCTACTCTGAGGAAAAAAAAACTTCCCTTCACTCCTTCACTTGTTGCCTTGCAACTTTCCACAGTTCCTGATGACGCACTGAGAAGTTTGAAAGTACTTGAACTAAAGATTTCCACCTCTCGTGGCTTGTCTTTATATATATATATATATATATATATATATATATATATATATATATATATATATATATATATATTCAATAACTACACTGCACTAGCCCATGATGCTTTGGCCCTCCTCATGATGAGCGAAAACACATGACGCTCTAGACCACTTAACCACACAATCCTTATGAGTAGCGCATCCAGTAGAACTGAATGTTGTACTCGCTACCCAAGGACATACGATCCTTATTGAGAAAATATATATATATATATATATATATATATATATATATATATATATATATATATATATATATATATATATATATATAATATATATATATATATATATATATATATATATATATATATATATATATATTATATATATCAATATCAACACTGCGACTAGCCAAGGATTCGAACCCATCCATGGCTAGTCGCAGTGTTGTTATTGATCAATACCACTTGTTTGTGGTCACAATAATAAAAAATACTGCTTGTTGAGGCTAGTACACCAAACAGGGAGGAGAATGAAATTAGCTCAGAGGCGTCCACACCACCGTATGTCCTCGGACCAACACACCTAGCTTGGCTGGGTGCTAGTTTCTTGTAGGATTGTGTGGTCCTGTGGGTTTGAGCGCCATAGGTTTTTGCTCACCATGAGGTGGGTCAAAGCAGCATGGGTTCGAATCCTTGGTTAGTCACATTGTTGTTATTGATCAATACCACTTGTTCGTCGTCACAATAATATATATATATATATATATATCTATTGTCACAGTGTTGTTATTGTTCAATACCTTGTTTGTGGTCACAATAATATAAAATACTGCTTGTTGAGGCTAGTACACCAAACAGGGAGGAGAATGAAATTAGCTTAGAGGCGTCCACACCACCGTATGTCCTTGGGTAGCGAGTACAACATTCAGTCCTACTGGATGCGCTACTCTTAAGGATTGTGTGGTTCAGTGGTCTAGAGCGTCATGTGTTTTCGCTCACCATGAGGAGGGCCAAAGCAGCATGGTTTCGACCCCTGGCTAGTGCAGTATTGTTATTGATCAATACCACTCGTTCGTGGTTACAATAATATATATATATATATATATATATATATATATATATATATATATATATATATATAAATGATAACAAATTCCCACTCTAAACAGCATACTCCACCAATATTCAAAAGTCTCAAACTACTCACCGTAAAGAACATTCACACTTACTCTTGTGCCTACTACATATATAAAACTTTACACTCTAATATAAACCATCTGCTCAAAATTCTCCTCACCACCTTTAATAGGACCCATGACCACAACACAAGACACAGATCACTTTTTGATATACCCCGTGTTCATATCAACCTATGTAAAAATCCATGCACATAAAGGGCCCCAGAATCTGGAATTCATTACCAGTAAATATTAAGATAATCTTGTCTGAAAATCAATTTAAGACTCAACTCAAAAACCACCTACTCACCCAAAACTAAATGATCATACTATAAACTACTTTGAAAAATGCTCATTATTACTTTCCTATACGATAATCTCAATTTTTAATAATATGTTACTATTATGTTACCCCCTAATCATATTATAAGTTAATGTCAAAAATGCTCAATGTTATTTTCCTTAAGATAATCTCAATTCCATATTATCATTCAAGAATCTTAACACCTGTAACAATCTAATATCATTATATAATAATTTAAACTAAAATTTCATCATATTGTAATTTTGAAAATAATTTTTAACTAGAATAAACTCAATAAATTTCTCTAATATTAAGTACATAGTCTTTAAGGACTAGAATAAGCTGCCCCTAATGCCATGGCATGTCAGTGGCTCTCCTTGCACTCAATTTACATTGTAACTACCGATACCTATGTATATATATACCTATGTATATATATATATATATATATATATATATATATATATATATATATATATATATATATATATATATATATATATGTCGTGCCGATTAGGTAAAACTGGTCAATTAGCAAGAACTCATTTAAAATTAAGTCCTTTCTAAAATTTTCTCTTATACGTTTAAAGATATATTTTTTTCATTTATGTTAATGTAACAATTTATAATTTTGTACCAAGATAAACTTTGAAAACTTACCTAACCTTATTACAACAAGCGCAATTTAATTTAGCCTAACCCAACTAAATATATTTTAGATACGTTAACAATAATTTAATAATAAACAAACACAATGAAATATATTTTTCCGTTAGGTTCAGAAGGATTTTTGCGAAATTATTGCATACACAAATTTTCGCTTGTCTTATATGGCAAGATGAGCGTTGCTATTTAAGCCAAAATCGGAAGTTTTACCTATTCGGCACGACATATATATATATATATATATATATAAAAAAAAATTTTTTTAATACACACGAAAAATTAACGCCGTGAAAAACAGTGTTAGTCCAAACAAAGTTTTTTACCAAAACACTTGGAATTTCACTATGTTTTCGATTTTTGGGGGAATATTGTGATATCATCTATTTACTGTGTTTTTATTAGTACATATATATATATATATATATATATATATATATATATATATATATATATATATATAAAGGGTGAACATGAGGCTCGAACCAAGGTCCTGAGATTGATGGGCCCAGCGCTCTTCTGCTTCGGCTACGGAGTTTCTAATAAGGAGGATTCGGAAACAGTACTCGTGAACATGTATTCCGTCAGAGGCACCAATATACTCTACTGACTCCTCCCCACAGCCCAGGAGCTTTAACAGTATATCTATTCTTATCCATTTTAAAGCCATATAGTCTGTGAACTCAGATTAAGTCGTAATAAATGACTATTATTGAGTGTCTGCCTAATCTTTGTGCGTAAGAAAAGTGATAAGATTTGAGCTTTCAAAGAAATATATTGATCACTTCAGTGCAGATTAATCTTGTGATCTTAGCACGACTCAGCACTATACTTGGCACCTCCAGGAGTTACTGACTCCGCTATGTGCGCTAATTATCCAAAAAAAAAAAAAAATCCCCAAAAGACTGGTGTAACGGGGAATTACCAGCAGGCAGACACACACATCCCTCACTAATCTCAGTGGTCAGACTGTGATTTGTCTCACATCATTCTCCTTACCTTCTCCTGCTGGAAAAACTTTAACCAATCAATATAAGGCTATCGTAGCTTTAGGGGTCGCAACGACTCACTTGTGTTCAGCGAAGCACGATTACTGAGCACCTTAACCAGCCTCTGTTGCAGACGAACGTATGAAATAACATATCTATAAACATAAAATATCTATTTACATTAAATTTACATACATAAAAATATTCATAAATATACAAGCACCTTAGAATAATAGACATATAATATGGATATGGCAAGCAAGATTCTGAACACACTGGGCCAACATTGCAGACGTTGGAACACTGTGAGCCAACACTGCAGAGTTGCAAGATGTCTTGGTAGAAATGTGAGAGACTGCTTTACCCAGACGTCACCACGGAGATGCCTTGTTATGTTGACAAACGATGTCTGCCGCTGAGCTACTCTCTAGTGTTTCTGGTGTGATGGTTGTGGGTTAGTGGGTGGTAGTATCGAGGTGGTTGTGGGTTGGTTGGATGTTGATAGTAGTGGGATGGTTGTGGGTTAATTGCAGGGTGGTAATAGTGAGTTGATTGTGGGATTGTTGTTGGGTAGCAGTAGTGAGATTAGTTGTGGGTTAGTTGGTGGGTGTCAGAAGTAAGATGGGTGTAGGTTAGTTGGTGAATGCTAGGTGGAAGATGGTTGTGGATTGGTCGGAGGATGGTAGTATTAAGATTAGTTGTGGGTTAGTTGGTGGGTGTCAGAAGTAAGGTGGTTGTAGGTTAGTTGGTGGATGCTAGTTGGAAGTTGGTCGGAGGATGGTAGTATTAAGATTAGTTGTGGGTTAGTTGATGGATAACAGTAGTAAGATAGTTATGGATAAACAGGAGGGCTGTAATAGGGCTCTTCTAACAATAGTTGTTAGAAGAGCCCTGGAGGATATAGTAAAAAAAGACAAAATACTCAGGAGATTAGGCAGAATAAACAGGGACAAGATATTATAATAACAGTAACGAGAGGGCGCCAGAAAACACAACAGTGAGAGAAACAGATGAAACATAAAGACAGTAAGAAAATTTTCAGTCTTTGGGTGGTAAAAGTGAGGCCCCTAAATGAAGAACTTGTGAAGACAAATACTGTATACTGCTTCGAGGAGTCAGGTATCCTTACAGCATGTCAATAGGAGATAGAGACCAGGAGCTATAAATCCGCCCCTTCACCTAAAATAGGAACGAATTAGGTAAGGATAAACTAAGCCATTCACATGCAAACATTAAATGTTGACATGCAGAGAAGGATTTCATATGTTAAAGGAGAAGAGGCAATGGAAAACTCTACAGCTCATAATTTTCTCTAAGATGAAGAGGAACAAATGAAGAAGTGCAAGAGAAAACAACAATAATTGGAGAATGACAGAAACTAGAGAAGTGAGCAAACAGTTAGTTGACTACCGAAAATTCTACAGAAGACTATGGTAAAAAACCAACCAATAAGAAAACAAGGAAAGAAGAGAGCTCACTAGGAATGACAAGGCTGTCTGAAAGGAATTGAACACATTATTTAAAGAAATTCTCTCTGTGCCGTCAGGACAATACGAGATAGTGAAATAGAAAGTAAACACTAATGGAGACTGCATTCCATCCACACAACAAGGGAAATAAAAAAATAAACTTAGAATAACTGGCTACATCAAACACAATGAACCCTGACAATGTTTTACCATGGATTGAGAGAGAGGGAAGTGAAGCACTCAGTAAATCACTAACTAAAAGCAACAGCAACCCAGCGGAACTATGACAATTTCCAAAATAATGCAGACCAATTAAACTGGTTCTAATTATTCTAGCAAATTACAGACAGGCAACATGAAAATACAGATAAATATTAATGACATACATTCTATTTAAATATATTTCGGGTCAGTAGTTTTCTAAGTTGATAAAGGGATGAATTTCAAAAGGCAATTCCTGACTTATTAACCTGATGGATAATATAAAAAATAAAAGAAATAAAACAGGAAATGGTGGATTTTTTTTTATTATTAGCAGGAAAGACCATTGACAGTGTAAGGTGAAAGTGACGGGTCCAAAACTAATAGAGAGACGGGGAAAAAGTCAAAAGAAAACTTAGGACAGAAAAAAAAAGAGACAAAGTCCCCACAGAGGTATCATAATGAACAAGACAAATATCGACCGTCTTCCACCAAGCCAGGGTGGCTAGAAAAAGAAAAAACTTTCATTTACTCCTTCACTGTCTTGCCAGAGGGGTGCTTTACACTACACTTATAAAACTGCAACATTAACACCCCTCCTTCAGAGTGCAGACACTGTACTTCCCATCTCCAGGACTCAAGTCCGGCCTGCCGGTTTCCCTGAATACCTTCATAAATGTTACCTTGCTTACACTTCAACAGAACGTCAAGTCCTAAAAACCATTTGTCTCCACTCGCTCCTATCTAACAAGCTCACGAATGCTTGCTGGATGTCCAAGCCCCTCGCACACAAAACCTTCCTTACCCCCTCTCTCCAACTTTTCCTAGGCCGACCCCTACCCCGCCTTCCCTCCTCTACAGATTTATACACTCGAATTCATTCTATTTCGTTCCCTCCTCTCTACATGTCCAAGCCACCTCAACAACTCCTCATTAGCCCTCCGGATTATAGTTTTGATAATCTAGCATGTCCTCCTAATTTCCAAACAACGAATTCTCTGCATTATATTCACACCACACATTGCCCTCAGACGTGACATCCCCACTGCCTCCAGCCTTCTCCTAGTTGCAACATTCACCACTCGTTTCACACCCATATAAACGTGTTGGTATAACTATACTCTCATACATTCCCCTCTTTGCTTCCATGGACAAAGTTCTTTGTCTCCACAGACTTGTAACTGCACCATTCACCTTTTTTCCCTTCATCAATTTTATAATTCACCTTATCTTTCATGGACCCATCTGCTGACACGTCCCCTCCTAAAAATCTGAATACATTCACCTCCTCCATACTCTCTCCCTCCAATCTGATATCCAATCTTTCGTCACCTAATCTTTTTGTTATCCTCATCACCTTACTCTTTCCTATATTCACACGGAGGGCCCGGATTCGATTCCCGGCAGGGTGGAAACTTTTCGACGTGTTTCCTTACACCTGTTGTCATGTTCACCTAGTAGTAAATAGGTACCAGGGTGTTAGACGACTGTTGTGGGTCGCATCCTAGGGGACAAAATTGAGGACCCTAATGGAAATAAGAACATAAGAAAGAAGGAACACTGCAGCAGGCCTACTGGCCCATGCAAGGCAGGTCCAAGTCTCCAACAGGCTTAAGCCAATGTCCCGACCCAGCCAGGTCAGTTTACATTCACTTAAGGAAGGAGCACTGCATCTGACCTAGTAGCACAAGCTAGTCAGAACCAACTCACACCCAACAGCAACCACTCATATAATTATCTAGCTGACCACCTGGAGCTAGTGTCTCCAGGTAGTCAGGTCACTACCACTTAATGAATTAGTACGGCAACAGACCTGGTAGTATAAGTTAGTCAGGTCCAAACTCACACCCACCCACACCCACTCATGTATTTATCTAACCTATTTTTAAAACTACACAACATCCCAGCCTCTATGACGGTACTCGGGAGTTTGTTCCACTCATCCACAACTCTATTACCAAACCAGTGCTTTCCTATATCCTTCCTGAATCTGAACTTTTCCAACTTGAAACCATTGCTGCGAGTCCTGTCTTGGCTGGATATTTTCAGCACGCTATTTACATCCCCTTTATTTATTCCTGTTATCCATTTATACACCTCAATCATATCCTCCCTAATTCTACGCCTTTCTAGAGAGTGCAGATTCAGGGCCCTCAGTCTATCCTCATAGGGAAGATTTCTGATACATGGGATCAACTTTGTCATCCTCCTCTGTACGTTTTCCAGTGCATTTATATCCATTCTGTAATATGGTAATATACTTCTTGATAAGACAGACAGTCCTCGATGACGCACTGACTTTCTTGGGTTATCCTGGGTGGCTAACCATCCGGGGTTAAAAATCAGAAGAAAATCTTATCTTATCCTATATTATCTTCACATTTAATTTTCTTCTTTTATATACCTTACCAATTTTCTTCTTTTATATACCTTACCAACTTTCTTCTTTTATATACCTTACCAAACTCATCCGCCAACCTCTGCAACTTTTCTGCAGAATCTCCCAAAAGTACAGTCTCATCAGAAAAGAGCAACTGCCACAACTCCTACTTTGTGTTAGATTCTTTATCTTTTTCCCCACACCTCTTGCCAATACCCGAGCATTCACTTCTCTTACAACCCCATCTATAAATATAACAACTCTACCATACACTTTACCAGGTATACTCAACAGACTTATTCCCCTATAATTTTGACACTCTATTTTGTCCCCTTTGCCTTTATACAAAGGAACTATGCACGCTCTCTGCCAATCCCTAGGTACCTTACCCTCTTCCATACATTTATTAAATAATATCACCAACCACTCCAAAACCATAACCCTACCAGCTTTTAACATTTATTTCTTTATCTCATCAATCCCAGCTGCTTTACCCCCTTTCATTCTACTCACTGCCTCACGAACTTCCCCCACACTCACAAATGTGTCTTCCTCACTCCTACAAGATGTTATTCCTCATTGCCTTATCCACGAAATCACAGCTTCCGCATCTGCATCAACATTTAACAATTCCTCAAAATATTCTCTCCATCGTCCTGATACTTCTAACTTTCCATTTAATAATTCTCCTCTCCTATTTTTAACTGTCAAATCCATTTGTTCTCTAGGCTTCCTCAACTTATTAATCTCACTCCAAAACTTTTTCTTATTTTCAAGAAAATTTGTTGATAACATCCCACACACTCTTTTATTTGTTCTCTTTTTACATTGTTTCACCACTCTCTTAACCTCTGTTTTTCTCTCCATATACTCTTCCCTCTTTGTATCACTTCTACATTGTAAAAACCTCTCATATGCTAACTTTGTCTCCCTTACTACTCTCTTTACATCACCATTCCATCAATTGCTCTGCTTCTCTCCCGCACCCACTTTCCTGTAACCATAAACTTCTGCTGAACACTCTAACACTACATTCTTAAACCTACCCCATACATCTTCGACCCCATTGCCTATATTCTCACTAGCCCATCTATCCTCCAATAGTTGTTTATATCTTACCCTAACTGCCTCCTCGTTTAGTTTATAAACCTTCACCTCTCTCTTACTTGCTGCTTCTATTTTACATGAATCTCATCTTCCTTTTGCTCTCACTGTCGCTACAACTAAAAAGTGATCTGATATATCTGTGGCCCATGTATAAACACGTACATCCTGAACTCTACTAAACAGTATTTTATCTACCAATACATAGTCCAACAAACTACTCTTATTACACCCATCATATCTTGTACAATTATTTATCCTCTTTTTTCATAAAATATGTATTACCTATAACCAAACCTCTTTCTATACAGATTTCAATCAAAGGGCTCCCATTATCATTTACACCTGGCACCCCAATCTTATCTACCACACCCTCTCTAAATGTTTCTCCTACTTTTCGCATCCGACCCTTATTTTAATCCATCTAATCCTTGAATTTACACATTTATATTCCCTCTTCTCCTTCCATAACTGATCCTTCAACGTTATTGCTACCCCTTCTTTAGCTCTAACTCTCTCAGACACTCTTTACTTAATCCCATTTATTTTCTCCACTGAAACTCCCCTACCCCCTTCAACTTTGTTATGATGAGAGCCAGGACATCCAACTTCTTTTCATTCATAACATTAGCAATCATCTCTTTCTTATCATCCGCACTACAATCACTCACATTCAAACATCCCAGCTTTATAAAGTTTTTCTTCCTCTGTTTTTTTAAGTATTTTATACAGGAGAAGGGATTACTAGCCCATAACTCTCGGCATTTTAGTCGCCTCATGCAACAAGCATGACTTACGGAGGGAAGATTCTTTTCCACTTCTCCATGGAGAAAAGAGGAAATAAAGAACAAGAACGATTAAGAAAAAGAAAGAAACCTAGATGTGTGTATGTATATATATGCATGTGCATACCTCTGTAGTGTGACCGAAGTGTAAGTAGAAATATATATATATATATATATATATATATATATATATATATATATATATATATATATATATATATATATGTGTGTGTGTGTGTGTGTGTGTGTGTACATATTGTAACCACGAACGAGTGGTATTTAATTAATAACACAGCGACTAGAGGGGTGATCAAACCCTTGTTGTTTTAGCCCGCCTCATGGTGAGCGAAAATTCCACGCGCTCTAACACAGAGGACCATAGAATCCTACAAGAACCACGCACCCAGCAGAGCTAGGTGTTGTACCGTGACCGTGATCCGAGGACATACGGTGGTGTGGGTGCCTCAGAGCTAATGTCATTCTGCTCCCCGTTTGGTGTACTAGTCTCCACAAGCTGTATATATAATATTGTAACCACGAACGAGTGGTATTTAATCAATAACAACTCTCTCTCTCTCTCTCTTCTAATATATATATATATATATATATATATATATATATATATATATATATATATATATATATATATATTATATATTTATTTATATATAATATATATATATATATATTATATATATATATATATATATATATATATATATATATATATATATATAGTCCACAGCAGGATTCGAATCAGCACATTCTGCATCAATGTGCGCAGTACTTTTGTGTGTTGTGTTGAGGGAGCGAGTTTGGAGTTAAAATCAGTGGCCACAACTGACGAATAAGCTAGAAGAAAATATGTATATGCAATGAATCTGCAGAAGACTGAAAATGACGAACAATTATATATATATATATATATATATATATATATATATATATATATATATATATATATATATATATATATATATATGAGTGTGTGTGTGTGTGTGTGTGTGTGAGTATGTACTCACCTATTTGTGGTTGAAGGGTCGAGTTATAGCTTCTGGCCCCGTCTATTCACTGATTGCTACTAGGTTCTTTCTCTCCCTGCTCCATGAACTTTATCAAACCTCGTCTTAAAACTATGTATAGTTCCTGCCTCCACTACGTCACTTTCTAAGCTGTTCCACTTCCTGACAACTCTATGACTGAAGTAACACTTCCTAACATCCTTTTCACTCATAGGAGTCTTCAACTTCCAATTGTGACCCATTGTCTCTGTGTCTCATCTCTGGAACATATTCTCTTTGTGTGTGTGTGTGTGTGTGTGTGTGTGTGTGTGTGTGTGTGTATGTGTGTGTGTGTGTGTGTGTGTGTGTGTGTCTGCGTGTCTGTGTGTGTCTGCCTGTCTGTGTCTGTGTATCTGCTGCATTAGTGTAATTTATTTAACTGAAGTAAGTTGTGGTGATTACTGCACTTTCGTCAACCCTCAGAGCTCCACTGTGTATAAACGTTGAAAATGACTTTCCCCAATTCTCTCTCTTTCGGTTGCTAGTGTCTTGTGTTTTCACATTATTTTCTTGTTATCTTTCACTAGTTATGATATCACGTTATATTCACTTGTAACTGATTCATGCGTAATCTTGTTATGACGTACTCATATTTTGGTTGGTTTGCTGTACTGGTCATGGTGTAACTCATTCACCTATAGTTGGGTTGATCATTGCGTCACTCATCCGTGGACTAGTCACTCTTATTTCTACTCTGTGACTCTCTCAATCATGGTTAACTCTCTTGGTTACACTGACTCACTTAACCATGGCTGAATCACACTTCTTACTACACGGTTTATTCACTCATACATCGTCAGTCACCCTTCTAGTTATTGTATAGTATGACGCACTTATCCATGGTTGGGTCATTAAAGTTGCTACACTGACTCATTCATGGCTGGGTCACTCCTCTGGCCACGTTGAGAGAATAACATTTCCATTCACTAAGATGGGAGCTGCAGGTCCTAATGTTTTATATACTGACGGGAAATTTTCTACTCCTAAAGCTGTGATAATAATGTCTTACAGACTTAAGATGGTGAATGAGACACATGTGAAACATCTGGGTATCTTTACTTTGTAGACGTTTTGCCATCCAGTGGCTTTATCAATAAATGGTCATAATCTGAAGACTGTAGAAATATATACAGAAGACAGTAGAAGTCGAGGTAATCGGCCCCTCAGCCTTACAGACTTAAGACTGAATCTGGAAGTGGTAAGTCAGTTACAATTAATCTGTTGTAAATTTATGAAGGGTGTCTAGGTTCGTCATTTCTTGGATATCATTAATTTTGAATGTACCAGCATCTCTTTTCAGTCATTGATGGTGGACACATTTCTTACATCAATGACTGGGCCTGTTGATGCTCTCTATTTAATGTAGACAATGCCCAGAATATATTTTTATTAGGGCAACGTATCGCTCTGGGTAAAACCGTGTTAAGTCATGCCAGAGCGAAATGTTGTACCAATGAAAGCTTGTTCTGCATCACATGTATTTGTTATAACTGCCATCGATAATCCATCTCACCAACCTCTGTATATCACTTGGATCTGTGAGCTGCCCAGGCAAGTCATGGTCCACACCAACACGCTGCAACAACCTCGTGACTGTTATTGTGTTAAAACATTCACATTTAGTGTCGAAAATGACTTTCGTTTGAGTATGCCACATAAGATTATGAATTCTTATTTTGGGCAGCATATGACTGTGGTTTTGATCAGTTAAGTGTCTTTGAAATTCTGACTTCAACACAAGAGCGGACGAAGACGGTCTAGTCGAGCTGTTTTAAGCTGTGTTGCGCCTGAACTTTCTAAGACAAGACTCGAATGACCTGATAATTAAAAACATTTATAAACTCTCCACGAAGCAAAAGTGAGATACGGAAAGTTAATATTTATTATTAATTATGTGAAGGTGGTTTTAGAAGAGGTGAGAGAAACAACACATGATAAAGGCAGTTGAGTGTGTGTTCACAATACTCTATCTTGTGTATTGACTGATAAACTTCTCC
This sequence comes from Cherax destructor, assembly GCA_009830355.1. NCBI lineage: Eukaryota > Metazoa > Arthropoda > Malacostraca > Decapoda > Parastacidae > Cherax > Cherax destructor. The sequence goes on along the minus strand of WNWK01001908.1, from coordinate 199,703 downwards.
TTGATCGCTGAGATGTAACACAAGATCCATATCTTCGTCCATAGAAGAAACACTCTTGAGGACAAAAGGTTTATACATTTAAAGCAAATCTGGAACTATTTGCATGAGTAAGTGAATTTTGTATATATGGTGTTGTGGGAAATACTTCACAAAACGTGGTGGTGAATATATCTATGTTATGATTTCGAGTGTGTGTAAAGCCTCACAATAATTGGGATCATACTCTTGGCAGCAATTGTAAACCTTTACTGTGTTAACAAATGATCCTCAGAAACATATGGACACGTGTGTGATGGTAATGCCAGAGTATTCAGCGAAGTGTGCCACAAGGCACCCAGACTGGTCTGGAGATCACACTACCAGAATGATCTACATCAACACATAGATTGTGGATTCTGCACCACCACTACCACCATTTCCACCACCAATAACCACCACCACCATCAGTGTCATTAGTTTTAGTAGAGTCGTCAATGGACATCCTGACAGGTGTGTACCTTGGTGAGGTCATAAGTCAGGCAGAAGGAACATAATCTTCCCTCAGGATGGATATTGTCAGGAGTCTCACTGCTCCATGTAGTGTTCTTCATAATAAAATATTAAAAAAAATTGGTAGCTTATTTTCCTCACATTTTGCTTCGAATTTTGCAAACATGTGAACATTTAATCCCAACTATTAATTACTTTACATGGACTATTGTTGTAATATATGAGGTAAATAATTGAATAATTCTTCGAGTAAGTTACCCAAACTCTCGCGTTCATGTTAAAATCTGGAGAACTTTTCTTTGTCCGTTTCTAATGTATCTTTCATGTTCAGTATCTAAGAAAACTTTACGTTCACTATATAACGTATCCTCCAGTGCAAATTTTCATTATCTCTAGTTCAAAATCTAATATACCTTCAAGTCCAAATCTAAAATACTTCTCATGTTCGTTATCTAACCAACAAGTCATATTCACATCTAACATATTTCCAATATTCATTATCTATCGTACTCATCTTCATATCTAGAATATCTCTCAAGTTCAGTATCTATCAAACCACTCATAACTTAAATAGTACTCATGTTCAATACCTAACGAAGTTTCAAGTTCAACAATGCTGTAAATCAACTACCTTCTCAACTCAAAGTAAATATTATAAAACCTAATGTAATGGTCTTGAAGTGTCCGGAAAAGCACAACTGTTGAGCTAGAACTTTTAGCTTCGGTCTTATGAACTACACCATGAAGATGTGAGTGAATGCTCCTGGCTATGTAGCCAGGAAAGCTAACAGATGAGTGCAACAAACTCCCATGTAGCGTCATTGAAGCTAAAACCTTGAGAAGCTTTAAAAATAAGACAAGTACAGTGGACCCCGGGCTAACGATCAAGTGCCATTACCGAACGAATTTACTTCCTTAAGAAATAATGTCACGTAGGTTAGTTTATTTCAGACCCCCAAAAAAACACTTCCACAAGCACTTACAATATTATACTTACATAATTGTACGATTTCCGGGGTGATCGTTAGCCGGGGGTCCACTGTACTGTGGTTTGTCTGCAACTTTTTCATTACGATTTCGTGAGTTGGACTTGCCTAGCATGGGCTAGTAGGCCTCCTGCAGTGTTTCTTCTTTTTTATGTTCGTATGTCGTTAAGTAAATTTTCTTGTATATAATCACATAAGATGGAAATAGACTGGAATTTACTTACAGATATCTACAACAGTTTACCCACAAAATTGAAGATAATATATGCTAAAAGGAACACCTAGAAGGGTTCTCTCTAAGCTCTGAATAGAGCGAAACTTAGTGGCAATACAGACGTATGATAAATGGCTTAGAAAACCGACAAACTGAAGAATGAGACATTTGTGCAACATTTGGGAATCTTTATTGAGGAAACGTGTCGCCAGCCAGTGACTTTCTCAGTCCAATACTAAGAACAGTGGACAAAGAGGAGTGTTATGGGTCCCTCAGCCTGGAATCGATGTGCACAATCCATCAAGATTGAAGCCACTGTGTGACAAAACGTTTCCTCAAATGTTGCACAAGTGACCCAGTCTTCAACCGTGTTCTGCAATTCTGTGTCTTTCCAGCGAGTAGAGGATATCAGTCTAAGTAATAACACGATTACAAACCATCCACGGAACGGGTGGGGTTTGAGCCCCTCGTCTGTGAGTTTCAGGACTCCCTCAACATGGGTTCAAACTCCACCCGTTCCATGATTTCTCCAATATTCAATTTGTTTCTCATTTCCGCTGACCCTGACAACATGACTTCAGAGAAGATTCTTTGACCAATAGGCTGTACTCCTATTAATATTTAATATTACTGGAAAAAATCATACAAAATATGTGGTTTTTCACATGTTTTATTAACGTAATACATAGTACATAAAGTAAGTGGAAAATAATATAGCGCATGCAATGGTATAATATAGCGTTTCTTACGTAAAATGTCCGCAAGTTTAAGTTACTCCTTATATTGAGATTTGCATTTATACCTGTGGCATAGCAACTGATACCAGAGTCTGAGTCACAGTGATAGATCTGCATCGTCACTGCCATCGTCACTGCCATCATCACTGCCATCGTCACTGTCAATATCTAACTCTACCTGTAAAAAATTTATTTTTTAATATATGAAGATGAAACTTTTATTATAATTTTGAGAAAGACAAATACAAACGTTGTCCAGGAATGTGAAGTTGACGACAGTGGCTTTTAAAACATTACGTTTACTGAATATATTGATGGTACGCTACCTGCTGTTCCCAAGAGTCTGGTTTGTATTTTGCATTTCCATTACGATTGCGTTTACCAGAAAAACTAGACACTTATTATCTTAGTACAGAAGTGCGGAAGAGGGGAGAGGATCAAGGAAGATAATTAGAACTAAACACGGGAAATTACCGTTTAGTAAATCAGTTTAATTCAAGTCAAATAATGAATCATTAAATGTGGAATATTCTGAGAGAAGAGCAGAGGTGCATACATGTTAGGACACTGAAGGTGGTTTCGTGCTCTAAAATAAATGGATATATCAATGTAAAATATACTATGCTTATGTCTGGAGTATAATGCTTCCTTCATCAGACAGCGATGACTGGAGTCTAGCCAGAAGGCCATTTGTGTGGTTTAATACAACACAATTTGTTGCTATCTATAATAATAATAATATAATAATAATAATTGCGGTGTGACAAACGCTAAGTCAATACAAGTAGTGGGAAGTAGTGGTCGCTGGACAACTCTCTCATGAACATTAGAATGACCAGGAGCGACCAGATAACCATTTATTTGTCTGCAGGTGTGGCGCAGCCTGCGTTGAATGGTGGTTAATTTATAACTAACGCCGGATTAAAGCTGAAGAGAGGGAACAAGGGGAACTAAAGATGCCCTTCCTTAAAGCAGAGTTCTGGAAAATTTGGTCACTAAATTATAGAGCTTTACAAAGAATTGTTTTTCAAATTACTGATTTTCAAATGATTGCTTCTCAAATGATTGCTTTTTAGAGAATAATTTCCATATAAATTTATATCGTCTGTAGGGAAAAATTGCAAAGTTAATTGGCAGGTTATATAAAAACGCGAATATATAAATTGGCAGTGAAATTTGAGTGGTAGGGGATACTAACAATAACTAATGCGGTCTTGTATGTAGTTCATTTTTAGTGTTTGAGATTACAGTACACGATAAGATGAACATTTCAGTGATGTGGGTATCTGCAGCCAGGAATACCTCAAGATCCACTGAAAATACTAGCCGACTCTAGCAGTCACATGTGAATTATATGAGTATGGAAAGTGGTTCTTTACTCAAACTTCTGGAGTAACCGAAGAACTGTTTGTACAGCGGCAGAGTATGAGTGGGAGGCAGAAATGGAGTGGGAGGCAGAAATGGAGTGGGAGGCAGAAATGGAGTGAGAGGCAGAAATGGAGTGAGAGGCAGAAATGGAGTAAGAGGCAGACCAATAAATTTTACAAGGTTTAGGAAACTAAAATTTAAGAAATGTAATGAAGAAGGATGATGGTTTTAAGTTGTATATTCTTCTTGGAAGACATATCAGCCTGGCATTGACAGCTGGGAAAATAAAATGGGTGGGTTGGACGGGGCTGTCTTGGAAGACAGTTCTTGAGGGTGCTGGTGTTGTCCTGGAGGACAGTAAAGGAGATATTGGCCTTGGTGATGAAACAAGTAAAGGGAACGCTATTTAACTTACCGAAGTGCAAAATAAAGATACTGCTGGAGATGGAACAAAAGGGAATGATGCCTCAGGGAATAGTGTTGACACACTACCAGCAAAACCTAGTGGATGCACTGATGTCCATACAGGGGAGGTAGGTAGAGGGGAAACAGAAAAAATGCAGCACCAGCGAATGCAGCTGCAATAAATTCAAGCAAACAGAACTCACGTCTTTGTAAATTCTATGCCTTGGGTATCTGCTGGCATGGTATATCTGGTAAAACAGGTGGGACAGGCACCTTTGACCATCACAAAATATGCCGCACCCACATGACAACAGGAGAGTGAAACTCCCCATCCTGTAACTTATTTCACCCTGAAATGTGTCACTTGTCACTCCATTAAATAAAATGCTATAACACATACTGCCAGGCACATCATCTAAAGGGGACAAGAAGACACAGACCAGCCAGACAGTCTATAAAACAAAAGAGGGGAGCGATAACCTCTCCAGGGAAAGTTTTTTTTTAGGGCCAGGAGGAAAAAAAAAGACTGTCAAGAAATTATAGCAATCTTACACCAACTGAAAACACTTCTTGAGCAGAGGCACAGTCATTGGCCTCCACTCCAGAACAACTGATATTAGAGCCAAAAAAAAAAAAAAAAAACTAAATTACCCCTATATAACGACATTTGTCTTTGCAAACATACAAGGTCTAAAGTCGTCAACAAACAACAAAACCCCCTACATCAAGGGACTGCTCACAGAGTCTAATGCAATGTTTGCAGCATTCACAGAGACCCACACAAAGGATCATTATGACAACGAAATATGGATCCCAGATTATAACCTATTTAGATGCGACAGACTACAAGGGGGGGGTTGGCCTGTACGTCACAGAGTCGCTCATTTGCTCAGAACTACTAAACACCTCAAATGATGTAGTTGAAGTTTTGGCGGTAAAGATTGAAAACCAAAACCTTGTCATTGTGGTGGTATACAAGCCTCCAGATGCAACTTCACAGCATTTCAGGGAGCAACTTGTGAAAATTGACCACTGTCTGGAAAATGTACCAACTCCTGCCCCAAACATCTTGCTACTGGGAGATTTCAACTTGAGACACCTAAAATGGAAGAGTGTAGCAAATAATATTCTAGCAGAGATCATCCCAGGAGGCAGCTCAGATGAAAATTCAGACACACATGAGCTATTAAATCTCTGCACCAAATTCACCTTAAACCAGCAAATATTAGAGCCTACAAGACTAGAAAATACGCTGGACCTCATCTTCACTAAAAACGATGGTCTGATACGTAATATAACCGTATCAAAGACAATACACTCAGATCACAACATAATAGAGACACAGACATGTATGCACAGGGCTCCTGACCAGCAAAATGTGATCAGTCATGAGTGTGTCTTCACAAAATTCAATTTCAATAACAAAAACAATGGGAACAAGTCAACCGTGTCCTAAATAAAACAAGCTAGGAAGATATCCTAGAGAAAATAAACTCTGTGGTTGAGATCTGCTCAAGGCACATTCCATTAAGAAAAAGAAAGAGAAGATATAAACTTGAAAGAGAAAGACTCTCCCTATACAGACGAAGGCGAAGAGTCACAGAGCTGCTGAGAGGGGCCCATATATCTGAAATAAGAAGGGAGGCACTGGTCAATGAAATTCCAAATATTGAACTTAAGCTGAAGGAATCTTACAGGAGACAAGAATCACAGGAACTAAAAGCCACAAAGGAAATTAAAAAAAAAAAGTCTTCTCTTATGCTAAATCTAAGGGAAAAACATCATCCAGTATTGGGCCCCTGCTTAGGCGGGATGGGACATACACAGATGACAGCCAAGAAATGAGTGAGATACTAAAGTCCCACTACGACTCAGTGTTCAGTGAGCCGCTGCCCAGACTAAGGGTCGACAATCCAAATGAATACTTCATGAACGAGACAAAAAATTTGGTCATCTCAAAAATCTCTGATATTATCCTAACACCACAGGACTTTGAAAAGACAATAAATGACATGTCCATGCACTCTGCCCCAGGCCCAGACTCATGGAACTCCGTGTTCATCAAGAACTACAAGTAGCCCTTGTCGCGTGCCTTCAGCATTCTATGGAGAGGGAGCATGGACACAGGGGTCATCCCACACTCACTAAAAACAACAGACATAGCCCCACTCTACAAGGGTGGCAGTAAAGCAATTGCAAAGAACTACAGACCGATAACACTAACATCCCATATCATAAAAATCTTTGAAAGGGTTCTAAGAAGCAAAATCGCCAACCACCTAGATACCCATCAGTTACACAACTAAGGGCAAGACGGGTTTAGATCAGGTCGCTCCTGCCTGTCCCAGCTCCTGGACCACTATGACAAGGTCCTGTATGCTGTAGAGGATAAAAAAAAATACAGATGTAGTATACACAGACTTTGCAAAAGCTTTCGCCAAGTGTGACCATGGCGTAATAGCGCACAAAATGCGTTATTAAGGAATAACAGGAAAAGTTGGTAGATGGATCTATAACTTCCTGACAAATAGAACACAAAGAGTAATAGTAAACAGAGTAAAGTGTGAGGCAGCTACAGTGAAAAGCTCTGTTCCACAAGGCACAGTACTCGCTCCCATTCTGTTCCTCATACTCATATCTGACATAGACAGAAATGTAAGCCATAGCTCCGTGTCTTCCTTTACGGATGACACCCGGATTACCATGGCAGTGACCTCCATCGAAGACACTTCAAGACTCCAAGCGGACATAAAACAAATCTTCAAGTGGGCCACTCAAAACAATATGAAGTTCAATGAAGAAAAATTTCAACTACTCAGATATGGAAAACTTGAGGAAATTAAAACTGAATCGGGGTATACGATAAATTCTAACCATACAATAGAGCGAAAGAACTTTCACGGCACACATAAGTACGATAAGGCACCTAAATTACTGGAAACGGTTGAAGGCCCTTTATCTGTATTCCCTGAAGCACAGGCGAGAGAGAGATACATAATAATATACACTTGGAAAATCCTAGAGGGATTAGTACCAATCTTGCACACGAAAATCACTTCCTATGAAAGCAAAAGACTCAGAAAGAGATGAAACATTCTTCCAATGAAAAGCAGGGGCGGCACGAGTACCCTGAGAGACAACACAGTAAGTGTCCGGGGCCCAAGACTGTTCAACTGCCTTCCGGTATACATAAAAGGGGAGTACCAATAGATCCCTGGCTGTCTTCAAGAAGACACTGGACAGGCACCAAAGTCAGTACCTGACCAACCGGACTGTGGTTCGTAAGTCAGTTTGCGTGCGGTCAGCAGTAACAGCCTTGTTGATCAGACCCTGATCCCCCATGAGGCCTGGTCTCAGACCGAGTCGCGGGGGCGTTGACCCCCTAAACCCTCTCCAGGTAAACTCCAGGTAACTCCAGCACCGACAATACGAGAAATTAGACACATGTGCAATATCTGGGTATCTTTAATTTATAGACATTTCTCCAGCAATTGGCTTATCAATACAATTAAAGGACATAATGTGACGATTATAGAACTATATATAATAGACGAGGTAATCAGTCCCTCAGCCTACGCGTAGTCTTCAAGACTACGCTGCTCATCACCTGCTCCTAGGATAGGGCCTGATTACTTATCTTTTGTATATAGTTCTACAGTCTTCACATTTTATGCTTGTATTGTACTAATAAAGCCGCTGGATGGCGAAACATCTACAAATTAACGATACCCAGATATTGTACAGGTGTCTAATTGTTCATCTTGAAGGTTTTAAGTATTATCTAATGATTATATTATAGCTAATATGCTCCTGACGACAAGATAAGTTGAATCAAGTTATTTTCCCTTGATTTCATTACAATAACATTAGAATGTGTATAGAGGCTTTCAAATATCGACGACCCTACGGTTCCGAAACACAAGTTCAAATCATACTATAGTAAAGTAAATTTACTTTATCACAGGGTTTATGGAGGCTATTTGGAAATACCAAGATCTTTGTCAATTGCAGAAAAGAGGGACACCGTACAGGGAGGTGATGAATTAGAAACACTTTACAGGAAGACGTTAAATTAGGAACACTTTACAGGAAGACGTTAAATGAGGAATACCTTACAGGAAGACGTTAAATGAGGAACTTCTTACAGGAAGTCGTTAAATGAGAATACCATACAGAAAGACGTAAAATTACGAACACCTTACAGGAAGACGTTAAATAAGAAACACCTAAAAGTAAGATGTTAAATTAGAAACACCTTACAGGAAGACGTTAAATTAGGAACACCTTACAGGAAGAAGTTAAACACCATTCAAAGAAGCTATAAAATGAGCACTGGTTTCTCACTAAAGTTAAGCTTGTTTTGGACACTGATAACTAGAAGTCATCCTTGTAAGGCAACCCAACTGGAAGTGCTGTCACTAGCACAGTGTGAGGAGGGTCTTGACAACTAAGGCAGCAACCTTCTAGACTGTTGGGAACATAGAACGTACGAGAATGCATGTGTCTTGCGTGATTTCGCGTTGAACGGAGTCAATGGGGCTCTCTGCTATTGACCCGGGAGCTGAACTGTTCGTCTGCCAAGGAGTTGAGGAAACATAGTAGTCTGCTCCGCAGGCCAAAAGAAGAGGCATTGAGCAAAATATTGAATTGCCTGGTCGTGCCTTAAGGTCTCTCAATTAAGGTCTCTCAAGATCTGAAAAGTTAACCATAAATAGTGAGTGTTTAGCAAAGAAACTGCAAATTGTAAGACAAAAGGCCTTTGCTGAAACAGCATTTTTATTACCAAGCTGTTGGGACAGAGAGCCTTGGAGTTCTAATTACACATAGGTCAATTGTATTTGCAAAGGGAAGCAAGAAAGAGGTATGGATTTAGGGACATTTGCAGTCTTCTGACCAGATCCTTTTGAAGAGTTGAAGTAAGAAGGTCAGTACTGACGGAAATAAATGTTGATACATGGGAACGTGTACATAATCACACGTAGCTTCTGTACTTTGAGATCTTAACAATGATGATGTTAGAAAAGAAAAGAAAAAATATAGAATTATCTGGTTCATCAGTATTAGATATTAAATTCAACGAAGAAGATTTCCCAAAATGTTTGGATTTACGAAAGTTAGGAGACAAATGAATTTCTTGAGACACCTCAGGAGACTGATACATATGTAACTGGAGTTGGTTAATTCCACCTCTGCGACGTTGAAAGAGAAATGTAATTCATACTGTACTCAGAAAAGTATAGTGTTGTTTAAAGTGGACACGCAAACACGCCAATAAGTATAGTTAGATGTCCGTAAAACACATGTTTGAATCGTTGCATGCTTGAAAGCAAGAAAGGGATCAGTAGTAAAACATTCTGAAGCCGTCACCAAGTGGTATATTTTAGTTGGTCGGGGATCAATAAGATACTCCACTATGATACTGTGTTCTTGAAGACCTTGGGATAACAAAAGCGGCAATATCAGTAGGCGAGTGAAGGAGATGTGTAAACAGATCATCATTGGATAAGATATCAGGGAAAATAATAAATTAAATATTGCCAGGTACATTAAGAGTGAATAGTCAGAATGTTTAAATTGCCACTGGAAGGTGTGAGAAGGACTGGTGTAGGAGTTAGTGGCGATAGTGATAGAAAAAATTATAAACATATAGGAAAATGTTTACTACTCTCACATCGAAGTCAGTCAAGAGTTCAATAGAGGATGAACTCGAGATATACACAAGTTCAAGCCTAGATATTGAAGAATTATACGGGTATGAGGAAAGATGGTTCTTCACGAAGATAACACTGGGACCCCACACCAAAAAAAAAAAAAAAAAAAGAAATTGGCAAAATATATTTGTGAACACAAACGTGTAACAATATCCAATACACCTCTACTTATGTTCTCTATATTCTCTTTTCTGTAATTCCACATCAGGATTATAGCGTTTCCACTGTCTCTTCAACTTTAGTTTTCAACAGTTCCTTCAAGTCTCTACTTGAAGTCTCAAAGTTCCAGACCCAGAAGATAACATTTGCATTGAGTCGGCTAACTTTCCGCAAATTCTTTCTCTGTGATAGATACTACGGGTGTTCAGAAAATCTGTCTTGGAAATCTAGTACACTTGTTATCATGTGTACAACATCTGTTTATCACAATGCATTACATTGTTCTCTCTTTGAACAGAGATGTGTAAAAGCATTACTGCTTGTCTCGTTGCTTAAGTCCCTGGCATGGGTAGTTGCAAACCCTCTGTTGGAGGGGGACAATTTCCTGAGTATTTTCTTGTTTGTAATACACGTTTAATTCTTCCAAAATTTATGGCCCAATATAGAACAATCTTTCTCTGCATCTCTCCAGTTTCCTGCATCCAGCCCTCAGTCCTCCCTGAATCCTTCACACCTCTCCCCTTCTTCAAGTCATACCCATTTGTTATCCTGCAGCATCTTACAGTCCACCATACTCAGGTCCCAAGACTCTCCATCGCCTCTCAATCGAATACAGACTTTACTAAGCCTCAAATGTCGATATTAAAGTTTTCACCAGTGATAATATTTAGGAGAAAGTAAACTTCGTGACTTTATCTGTTTTTCTGTCTCTAACCAACTTTATGTATGATGTGTACTGAGGGTCTGCACGCTTAATTTCATGTTTAAACTACACTATAACACACAGCTCCACTTAAACCCCATATCATTAGGTGACCTGCGGATCCTGGTTTCACTTTATGGCATGAAATAGGATTCTGACAGTGTCTGATCTCTCTAACATCTGTCTCCAAGAAGGTAGAGAAGAACTGCAGTAAGCCAACTGGTCAGTGCAAGGGATATTTGCAGCCAGTTGGCTTACTGTAGCTTGCTTCTGCTCTTCTTGGAACAGTGTTACAGCTAAGATGCTTCACTCTCAACCCCTATGAAGAGTGATTCTGTCTCATTACTCTCTCACCAGTCCTACCTGGCCTGGACCAGTAAATCTGCTTTGTTCCTCTGTTCTTTTATACTACTACTACTTCTATTACTACTACTATTACACTCTACACTATTACTTCTACCACTACTACGAGCACTATTTCTACTGCTACTACCTCATTACTGCTACACCGATTATGTAGCCTAAGTTGACTTCTGCAACCTAAGCTTCCTTTAAGGTGGTGAGTATAAAGAGCTGTAGTTTTCAGCTCCACGTCGGAGGGGCAACTGACTAGCACTTAAAAGGACGCATTACTTAAAGGGTGATCTTGTACATGTTCTCTGATTGTTAAATATGAAGGATTACTTAGCAGTTGTCATGTCCTAAAATATTTACCTCGTCAGCAATTCGAGACCTAAGCTGCCTCGTCGTTTTACCAGTGTACTAAGACCTGCATCTCTTACGAGTATTTTAAAATACAATAGACGATTATAGGCTGTCAGGGATCGAATCCTTGTCGTTAAAATACCTGTGACAAGCACAGCCGTTCCTAAGGAAAAAAATCCTAGTCAGTTTATTTTACCTATTTCATTTATTATAAATAAAATTTCCAATAGATGGTAACACAAAATAAATGTTCGCATTTTCTACTGCTGAAATATCAGTTCAGATGACGCCCTCCTAACTGTACCATCCTCACCCCTACTTCAGAGTACAGGCACTGTATTTCCCACCTCTAGGACTGAAGTCCACATAGCCGGTTTTCCTGAATCTTTTCATAAGTGTGACCTTACACATCAACACACTAATGTTAGGTACATTACGAAGAACAGAGCACGACATCAGATTACTAAGAGAACAAGATCGATGCTGGAAAAATGTGATGTCTATTTCCCGTGACTCATCACCCTCCAGACAGATGATGTGGGAACAATACGGTGACTTTTCTCTAGTGGATGGTGATGATGGGTGGTTGTTTGGGGGACTGTGTTGAGGGAATGGATGAGAGAGATAGCGAGGGACAAGGGGACTGTTGGAAGGGGAGAGAGGGGATGGTTAGATGGGATGAAAGGACAGTGGGGTGAGGTGATTGGATAGAATGGGGGGCAGGGTAGGCTGGGTGGTGGTGAGATTAGGAAGAATGTTGGTATGGGGCAAGCTGAAGCCGTCTTTATTTGGCTGTTTGCTTATCTTAGGTTAAATCAACTTCATGTTCTTTTATGTATCTATAGCATTTGTGTGTCCTTAAGATCATTATTAAACAAAAATTATGTACAGTAAGCTTACATAAACTTATTAATTTACTTACTTTCTATACTTATTTTCTTAAAAAGGTGGTCAGTCTTACTTGGAGAAAAGCTGGGACTGATTTTGATCTGTGTAAGTCCCAGTTTGCTTTTGTGGAAATTGATTATCTTCAACACTTCCAAACTGATAACTTAATAATGCACCTTCTGAGCGGCTTCAAGCTTGATGTGCTTGTGCCTTTTAGAATGGTAGTCTTTCTGGTCTCTCTGAAAGGACTGATCTAGACTTGGGATGAGGAATATCCCAGTTTTCCATTTTTATTGAAGAAAGTAGGATATTAGTTTACATATGATGACTTGTGAATACCTCTTCTGATTTCTTTCAAGCCTTCAACACTGTGCACAGTTGCAGTCGCGTGCATTACGGCACAGGGGACCGGGTTTGGGGAGTTGGCAGGGGCCTTAGCGGATCGCACAGCGACTGGAATACATCTGGTTCACTTGTATGTATCGCCTTGTGGATTCACTAGTGTCCTACTGTTTACTCTATAGCATGTATAGAAATCAAATATAGCAGATGCTGGCAGCTGTATATCTCTTTTTAATACCACTCCTTTTCTCTTTCTAAATTTTTTTTTTCTTATTGGCTGATAGTATAGCCTAACATGAACCAGACTGCAGGGGCGCTGACCTCCGGAACACCCTCCGAGTAGGCAAATTTAGATAGAGCGCGATGTAGTAGTTCTCTGTGGAGGAGATAAGACGTTATGAAACGTGATAACAAATAAGACCTTGCATTAAAACAAATGCTTGAGACAAGGTTTTCCCATGAGTTATGTGGAAGGAACTATGACCAGAGTCAGGAAGATGTGGCTCTGACTACGTCGATTCACAGAAGTTCAAGAAAGGACTTGATAACTCGTACAAATTACTCAGAAACATTTATAGTTGTGGACAGGGAAAGTCTGTCTCAGAAGCAAGAGATGGGGAATACAGAATTCAGTATGGACGTTAAATGACGCAGCTAAGCGAATTGTAAGTCGCGAAAAAATCTTCAGCTCACTTTGGACAGGAAGTGCAATAGCTTTGTTAAAAAAGATTTGAGACAGACCCCATACATAGCCTTGCAAAAAGGTACGGTTAGGCTCAAGAAGTGAGCCTGATAATAGCCAGTTAAGAAGCTAGGGACTCGACTCAACAACCGAAAATAGGTAAGCGCACACACTCTCAAGCAGAGAAAACAGGGAAAGAAATCCATGATAAAAGCAGCAGTCTCCAGGGACATAGAATAAATTATTTGCTCGAAGATGAGTCAGGGTGTGAGTGTTCTTGAAGTGCTTCATCTGTGCCTTACAAGGAGCCAGCAAATACACGCTCTTCAGAATCAGGAGCAGTGACCAAGAATTTGGTTAGGTATCATATTAGGTCACGTTTCGCCTACACAGTAGACTTCTTCAGTCGTTTACATAGGAGGCAACAGAAGCAGGAGATATGTAAAGACGATGTAATCAGTCTATCGCTCTCGAAGACGTAGCTTTGATATGGTCAGTCACTGAGCCTGGAGAAGAGTTCTGTTCCATAGTCTGGAACGATAATCTGGAAAAATTGTTCCAGACTATGGCTACATGAAAGGATAGTAGTGTAATAACTGAAAAAAAATACTGTTAAACAAAGATACTTGGATCGTAGGTGAGGTACATTACTCCTGAGGCCGAGACTTTGATGAGAACATAAGAAAGGAGGAACACTACAGTAGGCCTACTGGCCCATACTAGGCAGGTCTTTCTCAAATTTAAACTATAACAGAAATATTTGTAAAACCTTTTCTTAACGCTCCTCAAGGAACAAGGAATTAGTTTAGAAAACTCAACTAACCCATTGTAAGCAGGTGTCAATCTTAGGCGCCATCTTGATAAAGAAGAGATCGTAAACAACAGAATAAAACACAGTTATATTTCTCACATATTCAGTCAAGATTTTTCTTCATGGAATTAATTGTGTGTTTGTTAGTGGTTATATATCACAGGTAGTTACAGCAGTTGTCAATATAGTTGTTTACAGTGGTTACAGTGGCATTGTAGTAGTTTATAGTGGTTACAGTGGCATTGTAGTAGTTTACAGTGGTTACAGTGGCATTGTAGTAGTTTACAGTGGTTACAGTGGCATTGTAGTATTTTACAGTTGTCACTGTAGTTGTTTATAGTGGTTACAGTTGTCACTGTAGTAATTGTTTACAGTGGTTACAGTTGCCACTGTAGTAGTTGTTTACAGTGGTTACAGTTGCCACTGTAGTAGTTGTTTACAGTGGTTACAGTTGCCACTGTATTAGTTGTTTACAGTGGTTACAGTTGCCACTGTAGTAGTTGTTTACAGTGGTTACAGTTGTCACAGAAGACTTAAAATTCAACAGTAAATATCGCTAATAAATGTTTTGTAAGATCTCTTCGTTTAAAAAGATTTTATTCTTGTCTTTTTTTCTCGGAGACTTTCTCTCTCAGTCACCTTCATCATCACTTTCTCCCTCAATCACCTTCATCACTTAAGATAAGTGAGTTAACAGTAGAGAGTTGAGAGTAGTGAGTTGAGAGTAGTGAGTTAAGAGTAGTGAGTTGAGAGTAGTGGCTTAAGAGTGTTGAGTTTACAGTTGTGAGTTGAGAATAGTGAGTTGAGAGTAGTGAGTTGAGTGTAGTGAGTTGAGAGTAGTGAGTGAAGAGTAATGAGTTGAGAGTATTCAGTTAAGAGTAGTGAGTTGAGAGTAGTGATCTGAGAGTACAGAATAGAGAGTAGTGATCTGAGAGTGTAGACAGCCTATGCTGTCTGCCCAGTTGAATTTATAATTTGCGTGGCCATAGGCCTGACATCTTGTGGCATAGGCTGGGCACCTGAGTCTGCCCCACTATGGTACTTTCTCACTTCTCGTCCAGGCATCCCAGAGTCAACAAGGCCTGCTCCTCTCTCCCTCGCTGGGCATGGCCCCTCCGGGCCATGGGCACAAACACACTGCCTGTGTATCCACTATCTCGCAAATAAAGTAAGAAGCCTCTGAAACCTTATCATTGCTACCCCGCCTACGACAACGTAACTCTTCGTAAACAAATGGTGGAAGCGGTGGTCGCAACGGTTGTGTTGCCTGAGGAGGAGGGAAGGGGAATGAGTTGTCTTCACTTCATCACTCCATACAAGAAACATCCATCTCTCAACGAGTTATCCTGATGTCGAGTCTGCAAGTCTCAGCATCCAGACATGGGTACAGGTAGGATCCAGGCCGAAATATGCCGAATTTCTTCGAGAAATATATGTGGCATCCATGCAACTCCACGCCACAGCGGCCCACGATGTTCTCAAGTCATATGTTCAGCGTCACTTGTATGGGTCTGCTGTTGTTTTTAGCTCAGCACGGCTAATTCAGCAAGTCAGAGTTGAGTTTGTGGTGATTTCTACGTCCAGTGTGAGTGTATCTCCCCAAGTTTGTGGGTAGGGAGGAGGAAGCGGTCCGGAGTACTCGCCTCACTCTTGCTCGCCCCACTCACACCTCACCTCACCACACACACCACTCACCATCTCACTCTCTCTGCTGTTCTAGTAAGTGAATTCAATGTGAATTCTTGGCCAGAGCTGTGTATACGAGTGCCCGATGTCACTCGAAGCCACGTGGATCACGAAGCCACATGGGGCAAGCCACGTGGGGTGTGGATGAAGCCACATGGGTTACCAAGCCAGACCTCCCAAGCCACGCTGGGGTCTACTGCCCGCATCAACCCATGACGTCACCATGCTCCTGACGTCACCCACGATGCTGCCCGACTTCACGACGTCACCTCGCGAAGTCTCGCGATGTCACCCCATGATACATTACTGACATTACCACATGATGTAACATCGACAGTGTTAGTTTCACAGTGAGCAATATGTTTGTGTTGTCGAGAAGATTGAGAGAAGATATATGTCATGTGTTAATTCCTCTCAGTCAGTGTTCTCACATGTTCGTGTATGGCTTAGTGTCGATTTTTGCACAGAAAAGCTTCATGTTGTAACCGCATGTGCAGTAGGTGTGTGCAGTTTCCATGTGTCCTGGTTAAGTGGTCTTGAGCGCAGCTGTGCGTGTGGACCACAGAATGTTGGCCCAGACCACTGTGTAGCACCTCTTGTTACTTGTCACCCGGTGTGACCCGCGCGTTAGACAGCTGACATTAGTCAGTTCAGGCGTCAGTTACGAGCGTCTGAGCCCTTGTATAGAAAGCTCTTATTATTCGCCGCTTGTAGATGACCTGCTGAGTCGTACCCGATACGATTCCCATCGAGACTCATTTCCACTTCACCTCCAGACCGTCAGAGTGCACTGATATGTAGAGAACCAGTCTGAGGATGCTTAGACCAACCTCTGCTGTATAATAATCATGATATACACGTTGCAACACAACATCAGTCTATATTGATCTTGTATCAGTCTACATGCTCTGGTGTATGTCTACATTCTCTGGTATCAGTGTACATGCTCTGATATCAGTCTACATGCTCTGATATCAGTCTACATGCTCTGATATCAGTCTATAGGCTCTGGTGTACGTCTACATGCTACGGTGTATGTCTACATGCTCTGATATCAGTATACATGCTCTGGTGTAAGTCTAAGTGCTCTGGAATCAGTCTACATGCTCTGTTATCAGTCTTTGTTGCCTTGGAATCAGTCTACATATGATATCAGTCTGCGCTCCTCTGGTATCAGTCTACAAGCTCTGGTATCAGTCTACATGCTCTGGTATCAGTCTACATGTTCTGGTATCAGTCTACATGCTCTGGTATCAGTCTACATGCTCTGGTATCAGTCTACATGCTCTGGTATCAGTCTACATGCTCTTATATCAGTCTACATGCTCTTGTATAAGTCTACATGGCCTGGTACCAGTCTACATGCTCTGGTATCGATCTGCATGCTCTGGTATCAGCCTACATGCATCTGTGGGGTATCTTTATTGTCGAAAGTTTTCGTCTCAGCGGTAGGCGTCCCCTGCCAAGACTTCCACACCACACCTTCGACAGTATTTAAGACTCCTTTCTCCTGCTTCAGCATGCTCAGGTATCGTTCCAGCAGAGCTGCTGTAACCAATCTTTGAGAAGCGTCATCTCTCAAGATTGTCTGTCTCCTACATTAGCTTTGCTAGGTACACGAAATGGTTGCCAGCTCAGTGCAGATAATGATTATTTAACCAGTGCCATCAGCTGGCTGGCTTATTCACCCAGTGTAAGAACACATATAATCACAAGTGTGACTAAAGGTTGCCGACCCAGGGTAATGAAAGGTATATAAAGGATCCAAAGGATCCGACGTACCAGGGATCACTAAGCAGCAGAGCCATGGATGAAAACATGCATAGATCCTTCCTGATGATTCCTAAATATCAGTAAGTGAAAATAAACGCTTAAATGCAAAGATAACGCGATATGAAGAAAGGAAGGAATAAGAGAGGACAGAGAACAAGAGTGAAGAAGGAGGTGTAAGATAAACAAAGTAAAAAAGGTGCCAGAGACTGAGTAGTCACATTTCAGAGCTGTTGGAAATTTTCCCAGCACTGGGATGGTGAAGAACGAGGCAAATTAGGAGGAATGTGGAAGACTCAGAAATTGCTTCTGCAAGCAGCGATAACTTGGTAGCGATTTATGCGTGTGAGTTAGTAGCGGGTGGAGGCTGAAGGTGGAGGCTGAGGGTGGAGACTGAGGGTGGAGGCTGAGGGTGGAGGCTGAGGGTGGAAGCGGAGGGTGGAGGCTGAAGGTGGAGGCTGAAGGTGGAGGCTGAGGGTGGAGGCTGAGGGTGGAGGCTTATTGTGGAGGCTGAGGATGGAGGTTTAGGGTGGAGGCTGAGGGTGGAGGCTTAGGGTGGAGGCTGAGAGTGGTGGTATATTGTGTTGGTGTTAGATTTACATCTAGTTGCAGTCATGTGTCGCCTTACTAGTCATGTGTCGCCTTACTAGTACGATTCTGCTAATGATACATAGTACTGACATGCAGGAAACATACATGTACAACAGCAAGATATTTTTATTAAAGAAACGTTACCACTGCTCAGCAGGCTTCTTCAGTCAAAACGCAGAGGAGACAACACAAGTCCTCGAGATGTAGATGTGCGATGATCAGTCCCTAAGCCTGGAGAGGAAGTCATTTTAAGGGTGTCAGTCCCACAGTCTTGGTGAGTGTTCAGCTCCATAGCTTCCATGAATGTATACCTGGAGTAGCAGAAAACATCCTCTAGGATAAAGACACAAGCGCGGAACAATGCCGTTCTTTATTGACAAAGTTTCGCCCAAACAGTAAGCTTAATCAGGTAGCGATTTGAACATTTGAGATTCTTATTATGGAAACGTTTCGTCAGCCTGTGGCTTCTTCAGTCCAATACAGAGAAGAGCGGCAATCAGTCTCTCAGCCTGGAGCCAATGTGTTCAGACCATCAGTCTTTAGAAATGTACAGCATATACTGCAGTCAGGGACGGATTATCTCAATCGCCTTCTCATCTTCCACCTTTCATCTCTGCATTGGACTGAAGAAGTCACTGGCTGGGCGAAACGTTTCTTCATTAAACAAGTGTCTAATTCTTCAACTCGTCGATTTTCTTAACCATTTACATCGCTTTTATCAGGTCAGGTTGTCTCATTACCCCGCATTTTCTGTATTCATCGCGTCTGTATCTAACACCATTTCCTTCCCTAACAATCTTTTACTTCTGGAGGTGAAGTCTGGAAACGTCGACAGTTCCATAGGAGGCTGGACCTCTAGTGGAAGCAAGAACAATGAATGACTTGAGTATATAAGCCCACGTGTTGCTGAGTGAGCTTCAGATTCATCAGCACTGCGCTAGTACGGTACTCAACACCTGCTCCTAGGCTCATCTACCTTTTCATTCTACTGTACTGTATTGATAAAGCCACTGGTTGGCGAAACGTCTACGGAGTAAAGATAATCGGATGTTCTACGTTCTAATCCACCATCCTGTTAGTATAATAATTATATAATAATAATAATAATAATAATAATAATAATAATAATAATAATAATAATAATAATAATAATCTTTATTTCTACATGTACATGATACAACTTATACAGACGATAGCTAACATCAATGGCATGCTATATAGAAAGCCCCTGGTTATGCAAGCATTTCGGGCACCTTAGGTTTCGTCCCCAGGATGCGACCCATACCAGTCGGCTAACACCCAGGTACTTACTGCTAGTTGAACAGGAATATCAGGTATCTTAAGGAAACACCCGTAATGTTTCCACCCGTACCGGGGATCGAATCACGGACCTCAGTGATTGAGCTGAGTGCGTTATCAACTGATTTACCACTGATATACCAAAATGAATGAAGGGACACTGCAGCAAGTCTCCTGGTCCATGCTAGGTAGGTCCTCGAAAACAAGTCTTGCTCATAACTAGTAAGTAAAAATCAAAGTAGTATATTATGTCCACTGGATCAATATACCGTGGAGTTGCTGTGTCACACTAGAATATTAATGCTATTCAATACCGACAAGTAATATAATAATAATATAACAATATCTACAGGTACATGTACAAGGTATACAGGCCTAGCTAACATCAGTGACATGCTATATAGAAAGCCCCTTGTTATGCTGAGCATTTCGGAAAATTAGATCATTTTGTCCCAGGATGCAACCCACACCACTCGACTAACACCCAGGTACCCATTTTACACTGATGGGTGAACATGGACAGGTGTCTTATGGAAACATGTCCCTAAAGTTTTCCAGCCGTACCGGAGGAGATTCAAACCCCGGACCTCAGTGTGTGAGCTGAGTGCGCTAGCGATCGAGCTACGGAACACCATAGATGCATAAGACAAATGTGCAACGATTAGTTGTAAACACAGAGGAGACAGAAGAAGTCGTGGAGACGTAGCTATGAGGTGATCAGTCCCTAAGCCTCGAACGAAAGCAAAGTTGAGATGCAGTCCCTCAATCTTTGCGTGTGTCCGCTGAATGTTAAACTGAAGTACGATAAAGCAGACTTTTATACTGCCGGAAGAGTGGATGGCATCAAAGGAGGCGGGGCTGATAGCCATGCCTCCTTTGATGCCATCCACACAGCCTAAAAATACAAATTTTCTCACTCAAAATTTATGGTTGAACGTAGAACTTAGCCATTCAGATTGCGAAAAGGACTTGGGGGTTGTGGTAAGCAGCAACCTTAAACCAAGAGAGCAATGCATAAGCGTACGTAATAAGGCAAATAGATTACTGAGATTTATATCAAGAAGTGTAAGCAACAGAAGTCCAGAGGTTATATTACAGCTTTATACATCGTTAGTAAGGCCTCATCTAGATTACGCAGCTCAGTTCTGGTCTCCATATTACAGGATGGATATAAATTCGTTAGAAAACATTCAACGTAGAATGACTAAATTAATACATGGCATTAGAAATCTTCCGTATGAAGATAGATTGAAGATAGATTGAACAGATTGAACACCTCATATCCACATTTCCACCACTTCTGCTGACTCCTCTGTATTTCGACTGAAGAAGTCTGCTGAAGAGGAAAAAGCGTCGCGTCAACAAAGATACCAAACTTTTTCACACTTTCACACTCCTGCATCCCTTCAGAGAAACGACTCTCTGAGAAAGGAGTCTGTTGAGGGGAGACATGATCGAGGTATACAAGTGGAAAATGGGTATTAATAACCCTTTACCAGCCAGTGGCCTCAATGAATGGTAAGAGATAAGAGTAAAATAAATAAACTTGACAAATGAATACAAATAAATATGTCTTAGAATTGCTTATATTATCAGAATATAGGTTGCAAATGTTGCAGTGTCTCAAATTTCATGTGTGGCCTGGTAAAGGGGTATCAAAGCGGATATAAATAAGGTCTTGAGGATATCTCTCCAAGAGAGAACCAACAATAATGGATTTAAGTTAGATAAGTTTAGATTTAGAAAGGATATAGGAAAGCATTGGTTTGGAAATAGGGTAGTTGATGAGTGGAATAGTCTGCCTAGTAGGGTTATTGAAGCTAGGACCTTGGGTAGTTTCAAATTTAGGTTGGATAAATTCATGAGTGAGAGAGGTTGGATTTGAGTGGAACTTGCAAATGAGTAAATAGAATTATTAAAGCTTTTTCTTGTGTAGCATCGAAAATTGGGTTGAGCAAATATTCTGTTAGTGAATAACAAAAAAGGCACAATACCGTGACTAGTGGGATGGATTGTGAAGGACCTGCCTAGTATGGGCCAACAGGCCTACTGCAGTGTTCATCCTTTCTTATTTCTTATTAACAGCATGGACCAGTAAGCTGGCTGCAGTGCTCTTATAATTGCTGTGTTCTTCATTAAATTATTATACTATACAACACAGACGGGTTGGTGGACAAGACACATGAGCACACATGGGAATCTACAAAGACGAAACAGTTAGCTTCACCACTGTCTTCTTAACCAGAATTCAGGCGAATATAACACTGAAGATAGCACATGTGTGTTATTCATCAACTTATCGGTTTACCAAAAGCATTTTATACTAATTCCTGAGTTTAAGCTTCACATTCGTCGAAGCTTAGGAGGTGAACACACACAAAGACTGAGGGACTGACCACCTCAAGCTTACTTCTTCTCCAGACCTGAACACCTCATATCCACATCCACCACTTCTGCTGACTCCTCTGTATTTCGACTGAAGAATCCTGCTGAAGAGGAAAAAGCGTCGCGTCAACAAAGATACCAAACTTTTTCACACTTTCACACTCCTCCATCCCTTCAGAGAAACGACTCTCTGAGAAAGGAGTCTGTTGAGGGAGATACCAACCGAGGAGGGGACTTCTGTGGGACGCAACTTCAGAATAAGAGGATTTCTGAGAGAAGGGACTTCCGAGGAGGCTGCCATCCCAGGAAAGGTATTTCTGTGGGAGAAGAATATTCAGGTGGTATCTTGGAAACAGAAACTGGACGTGAGTAGTGTTATACAGATTAAGTTTTGAAGTTTAGCAACGCAAATACACACGATTTTCCAAGTCTACTTCTCCTGGGTCATGTTCGACCATAAAGTCTGTGCTGAGCTTTCACAACCATGCAGAGCTCAGCTCACACTAACTGTAAGAAATTCTTCGTAATAATGATGACGATAATACTAATACTACTACTACTACTAATAATAATAATAATAATAAAAAACACACTTAAATCATTAGAAAAGTAATTGCAGACATGGATCAAGAACAATGAGAGCATCATAGGATTTTACCAGGCCAAAGGAAAAGGCAGATTTCCTGGCGCCATCAACGCAGAGACCAAGAAACAACACAACTGCAAAAACCGGATTCATTAAGAAATGGTGTGTCACCTTTAAACACATTTCGAACAAGAATGTCCTTTAAGGCTTTCGTTGGTTTTGAACGGAATATTTAGCACGAACTCGCAATGGGAATTAGATATAGGAAAGCTTTTTCATTTACACGGATAACTTACTCATTTTAATTAGCAAACCTTGGCCTGTCTTTTACTTCTGTTCCCTACATTTAAAGTTTAATATATATATATATATATATATATATATATATATATATATATATATATATATATATATATATATATATATATATATATATATATATATATATTATATATATATATATATTTTTTTTTTCAACACGTCGGCCGTCTCTAACCGAGGCAGGGTGACCCAAATAGAAAGAAAATCACCAAAAGTCACCAAAAGAAAATGCTTTCATCATCATTCAACACTTTCTCCTCACTCACACATAATCACTGTCTTTGCAGAGGCGCTAAGATACGACAGTTCGGAAAATCCCTCCAAACTGCCAATATCTCAGACCCCTCCTTTAAAGTGTAGGCATTGTACTTCCCATTTCCAGGACTCAAGTCCAAGTAAATCAATTAACTGGTTTCCCTGAATCCCTTCACAAAATTTTACCCTGCTCACACTCCAACAGCTCGTCAGGTCCCAAAAACCATTCGACTACATTCACTCCTATCTAACACGCTCACACATGCTTGCTGGAAGTTCAAGCCCCTCGCCCACAAAATCTCCTTTACCCCCTCCCTCCAACCTTTTCGAGAACGACCCCTACCCCACCTTCCTTCCCCTACGAATTTATACGCTCTCCAAGTCATTCTACTTTGATCCATTCTCTCTAAATGACCAAACCACCTCAACAACCCCTCTTCAGCCCTCTGACAAATACTTTTAGTAACTCCACACCTCCTAATTTCCACATTCCGAATTTTCTGCATAATATTTACACCACACATTGCCCTTAGACAGGACATCTCCACTGCCTCCAGCCTTCTCCTCGCTGCAGCATTTGCAACCCATGCTTCACACCCATATAAGTGTGTTGGTACCACTATACTTTCATACATTCCCTTCTTTGCCTCCATGGATAACGTTTTTTGTCTCCACAGATATCTCAAAGCACCACTCACCTTTTTTCCTTCATCAATTCTATGGTTAACCTCATCCTTCATAAACCAATCCGCTGACACGTCAACTCCCAAATATCTGAAAACATTCACTTCTTCCATACTTCCTCTCTCCAATGTGATATCCAATTTTTCTTTATTTAAATCGTTTGATACCCTCATCACCTTACTCTTATCTATGTTCACTTTCAACTTTCTACCTTTACACACCCTCTCAAACTCGTCCACTAACCTTTGCAACTTTTCTTTAGCATCTCCCATAAGCACAGTATCATCAAAAAGTAACTGTGTCAACTCCCATTTTGCATTTGATTTTCCATAATTTAATGCCACTCCTCTCCCCAACACCCTAGCATTTACTTCTTTTACAACCCCATCTATAAATATATTAAACAACCATGGTGACATTACACATCCCTGTCTAAGACCTACTTTTACCGGGAAGTAATCTCCCTCTCTCCTTCACACCCTAACCTGAGCCTCACTATCCTTATAAAAACTCTTTACAGCATTCAGTAACTTACTACCTATTCCATACACCTACGCATTTGCCACATTGCTCCCCTATCCACTCTATCATATGCCTTTTCTAAACCCATAAATGCAATGAAAACTTCAATACCTTTATCTAAATACTGTTCACATATATGCTTCAATGTAAACACTTGATCTACACATCCCCTACCCACTCTAAAGCCTCCTTGCTCATCTGCAATCCTACTCTCTGTCTTACCTCTAATTCTTTTAATAATAACCCTACCGTACACTTTACCTGGAATACTCAGTAAACTTATTCCACTATAATTCTTACAATCTCTTTTATCTCCCTTCCCTTTATATAAAGGAACTATACACGCTCTCTGCCAATCCCTAGGTACCTTCCCCTCTTTCATACATTTATTAAACAAAAATATCAACCACTCCAGCACTATATCCCCCCCTGCTTTTAACATTTCTGTCATGCTTTACCCCCTTTCATTCTACGTAATGCCTCACGCACCTCACCCACACTCACATCCTGCTTATAAGAATTTTGTTGGTCGCTGCCACAACCTGGCTAGTACGACTGTTTATTATATTAAAAGTTTGCGACCACTGTCAGCCTCACAGTTAGTTATCTCTGAGTTAACACATCGGTCGTTTCCCACAAAGGTAGGGTGATCCGAAAAGGAAAAACGTTCATCATCATTCACTCCTTCACTGTCTTGCCAGAGGCGCTCTTACACTAGTTATAAAACTGAAACATTAAAATCCCTTCTTCAGAGTGCAGACACTGTACTTCCCATCTCCAGGACTCAAGTCTGCTCTGCCAGTTTCCCTGAATCCTTTAATAAATGTTACCCTGCTCACACTCCAACAGCACATTAATTAAGTCCTAAAAACCATTTGTCTCCATTCACTCTATCTAACACGATCATGCATGCTTGCTGGAAATCCAAGACCCTCACACACTAAACCTCTTTTACACCTTCCCCACAACCTATCCTCGGCTGGCCCCTACCCCGCCTTCCTTCCACTTCAGATTTATACGCTCTCGAAGTCATTCTATTTCATTCTATCCTCTCTACATGTTCGAACCACCTCAACAACCCCTCCTCAGCTCTCTGGATAATAGTTTTGGTAAACCCTCACCTCCTCCTAATTTCCAAAATACGAATTCTCTGCATTATATTCACACCACACATTGACCTCAGACATGACATCTCCACTGCCTCCAGCCTTCTCCTTGTTGCAACATTCACCACCCATGCTTCACACCCATATAAGAGCGTTGATATAACTATACTCTCTTCGTCTCCACAGACTCCTCAGTGCACCACTCACCATTTTCCCCTCATCAGTTCTATGACTCACCTTATCTTTCATAGACCCATCTGCTGATGCGCCCACTTCTAATTATCTGAATATATTCACCTCCTCCATACTCTCTCACTCCAATCTGATATCCAATCTTTCGTCACCTAATTTTCTTATCCTCATCACCTTACTCTTTCCTATATTCACTTTCAATTTTCTTCTTTTACATACCCTACCAAACTCATCCACCAACCTCTGCAACTTCTCTTCAGAATCTCCCAGAAGCACAGTGTCATCAGCAAAGAGCAACTGTGACAACTCCCACTTTTTTAATAGATTATTTAGCATTTAATCCCAAACCTCTTGCCAACACCCGAGCATTCCCTTCTTACAACCCCATCTATAAATATATTGAACAATCATGGTGACATCACACATCCTTGTCTAAGGCCTACTTTTACTGGGAAATAATCTCCCTCTCTTCTACATACTCTAACCTGAGCCTCACTATCCTCGTAAAAACTTTTCATTGCTTTCAGTAACCTACTTCCTATTCTACTCATTTGCAACATCTGCCACTTTGCCTCCTTATCGACCCTGTCATACGCCTTTTCCAATTCCATAAATGCCACGAAAAAATTCTTTAGCCTTATCTAAATTCTGTTCACCTATATGTTTCACTGTAAACACTTGGTCTACACCCCCTCCCCTTACCTTTCGTAAAGCCCCCTTGTTCATCTGTTATCCTACTCCTACTCTCAGTCTTACTCTTAATTCTTTTAATAATAACTCTACCATACACTTTACCAGGTATACTCTACAAACTTATTCCCCTATAATTTTTGCACTCTATTTAGTCCCATTTGCCTTTATACAAAGGAACTATGCATGCTCTCTGCCACTCCAAAACAATATCCCCACCTGCTTCTAACATTTCAATCTTTATCCCATCAATCCCAGTTGCCTTACCCCCTTTCATTCTACTCAATGCCCCACGAACTTCCCCCACACTCACAACTGGCTCTTCCTCACTCCTACAAGATGTTATTCCTCCTTGCCCTATACACGAAATGACAAGCTTCCCTATCTTCATCAACATTTAACAATTCCTCAAAATATTCCCTCCATCTTCCTGATACCTCTAACTCTCCTCTCCTATTTTTAACTGACAAATCCATTCTTTCCCTAGGCTTTCTTATTAATCTCCAAAACGTTCTCTTATTTTCAACTGAATTTGTTGATAACATCTCACCCACCCTCTAATTTGCTCTCTTTTTACATTGCTTCACCACTCTCTTAACCTCTTTTTTCTTCTCCATGTACTCTTCCCTCCTTGCATCACTTCTACTTTGTAAAAACTTCTCATATGGTAACTTCTTCTCCCTTACTACTCTCTCTATATCATTCCACCAATCGCTTTTCTTCCCTCCCGCACCCATTTTCCTGTAACCACAAACTTCTGCTGAACACTCTAACACTACATTCTTAAACCTACCCCATACATCTTCGACCCCATTGCTTATACTCTCACTAGCTCATCTATACTCCAATAGTTGTTTATATATTACCCTAACTGCCTCCTCCTTTACTTTATAAACCTTCACCTCTCTCTTACTCTCTGCTTCTATTTTCCTTGTATCGCATCTACCTTTTACTCTCATCTGTGGCATGTACATCCTGAAGTCTACTCAACAGTCGTTTATCTACCAAATACTTAGTCCAACAAACTACAGTCATTTCGCCCTACATCATATCTTGTATACATATTTATCCTCTTTTTCTTAAAATATGTATTACCTATAACCAAACCCTTTGTTATAAAAAGGTTAATCAAAGGGCCTCCATTATCATTTACACCTGGCACCTCAAACTTACCTACCTCTAAATGTTTCTCTTATTTTAGCATTTAGATCCCCTACCACAATTACTCTCTAACTTGGTTCAAAGGTTCCTGCACACTCACTTAACATCTCCGAAAATCTCTCTCCTCTACACTCCTCTCTTCTCCAGGTGTATTACACTTTTCACACCCGACCCTTATTTTAATCCACATAATCCTTGAATTTATACCTTTATATTCCCTCTTCTCCTTCCATAACTGATCCTTCAACATTATTGCTACCCCTTCCTTAGCTCTAACTCTCTCAGATACTCCTGACTTAATCCCATTTATTTTTCCCCCCTGAAACACACCTACCCCCTTCAGTTTTGTTTTACTTAGGGCCAGGACATCCAACTTCTTTTCATTCATAACATCAGCAATCATCTCTTTCTTATCATTCGCACTACATCCACGCACATTCAAGCATCCCAATTTTATAATTTTTTCTTCTTCTCTTTTTTAGTATTTTCTACAGGAGAAGGGGTTAATAGTCCATTGCTCTCGGCATATATATATATATATATATATATATATATATATATATATATATATTAGTTTACATCAATAAGAAAAGAGAATATATAGCACTTTAAGTAATGGATTAAGAAGAGACAAAACTCTGGTAATGTAACAATATATAGATTGTTCATGCAGATAATGAAGCTTTCAAATTGCTGTTTAAAATTTCGATTTATTTATAAAAAATAATATATCTGAAAAACGATTGAAGTTATAAACGACATTTTTGTTTGAAAGAGTTGTAAAAGTGACTTAGACAGTGTTACGTCAAGATGAATGAGGCGAAACTGAGTGAAAGATTCAGCAATGTGAATGAAAAATTGATCGTTAAATAAGGGTAAGAAAATGTGTGTGTGTGAGAGAGAGAGAGAGAGAGAGAGAGAGAGAGAGAGAGAGAGAGAGAGAGAGAGAGAGAGAGAGAGAGAGAAATTGCAGGCTCTACGCTATGTCTCCTCAGTGATTACCTTCATGGTAGATCTCTAAGGGTAGTTATCAATGGAACAGAATCAGGAAGACATCCTATTGGGGCTAGTGTCCCACAAGAAAGTGTGCTGGGACCATTGTTATGGAATGTCTACTTCAATGACCTTCTTCATCTCATCCAAGAATCCAATGCATATGCAGACGACTGTACTCTGACATTTACTTATCCAAGAGAAGAAATGCCAGCTGCTCTAAGCTACATCAATCATCAGCTAAGAATATCAGCTTGTAGAAACCGATGGGAAGTTTTATTTGTACCTGAGAAAACACAAATGATGATGGTCTCTAGGCGCTATGATGGTAATGCCGGTGCAGTAGTATGTATGAATGGGAGAGTGATGGTACCTGGGGAAGAAGTTGATATCCTTGGGGTGAAATTTGACTCCAAACTGAACATGAAGAACCACGTTGTAAATCTTGCAAACAAGGCAGCCAGGAAGCTTACAGCACTTTGTCATATCTCGCCATCTGCTTGACAGTAGGGGTTGCAAGATTCTGTATGAAGCACAAGTACGCTCACACCTTGAGTATGCTCCACTTTCTTGGTTTGCCTGCCCCCCCTCCCTCTCATCTGCGACTGCTTGACAGAGTAGAGAACAGAGCAAGACGCTCCACTTCGAGGACAGCGAGACGGGCAGAATGCAGCAACTTCACTCTGGCTGTACACTTCTCTGGCCCACAGATGGGTCCAAATTCATTCTGTTCCCTACTTGTATATTTCATAACAATAAAAATGCTTTCAAATGAGTTGATGTAGGTAACAGCTCTTAGCTTGTCAATAAAGTTAGGGATCCTTAACCTAACCTTGTTAAACCCTGTGTAAAAGAAAGGAGAGAGAGAGAGAAGGGGAGAGAGAGAGGGTGAGAAAGAGAGGAGAGAGAGAGAGAGAGAGAGAGAGAGAGAGAGAGAGAGAGAGAGAGAGAGAGAGAGAGAGAGAAGTAAAGTAGAGAAGGTCAGAGAAAGCTCAATGAGAGAAGATCAGTGAGAAGAGACTCCCGAAGACAGAGTGGATGCGGGCAAAAACTTTGTTGCAAGGGTTTAAACACACTGAAGTTGAAGGAAACTTGCACGAGAAATTGTTTGAACTTGATGTTTTAGAAGAAAAGTTAAGCGAATAAAGTTAATGGTGCTTGAACTGAAGACAACTGAGACTGATGTACCAAGCAAAAAAAAAAAGAAGAAAAAAAAAGCAGAAGCTCGTCCCAGATATCTCGTAGCAATGTCCATGTCTACTTACAAATTAACTGGATAAAGTGAAGATCAGAATGAATTTGAGGTAATCAGTCTCTCAGCCTGGAGTCGACGTAATCAGTCTTTCAGCCTGGAGTCGATGTAATCAGTCCATCAATCTTAAAAAGAATACAGCATATGCGCAAAGACGTGGCTTATATACTGTAGACAGGTGAGGTGAAGCAGTCGTAGGTGGTGTCACAGTGGAGAAATCCACATGTGGAAGTAGGTCATGACTATAGGCTAGGCAAGTGAAGAATTCCGATATGTTGCTGATGAAGGCGCTGCGTGGCGAAACGTTTCCTCAATAAAGACACCCAGGTTACATACCAATACTCATAAAGTCATAGAGTCTTGTGGGAGTTAAGACCACATCCTGTATGCCCCTATCAGAGCAGTTCCACCTAAGAACCCACATCCTTTTCATAGACCAGATTCTGGAAATCGACCTCTTGAAAGTATTATTGTTCAACTTCTTGTCACACCTCCTCCACCTGACTTATCGTCTCGAACTTACTCTAAAGAACCACAAGAGAGGAGAGAGAATTAGCTGCCTGTGGGCTGCCTTGTAACTCACTGGAATGAACTCAGAAGTCTACATTGATTATACAAAGTCAAGGAAATAATTCTTGACAGATATGAGCTAATAATTATAACCTATCAACTTTTTTTTTCTCTTACGTTGAGGAGAAAGCAAGGAAATACAGTGAATTTGCTAAAGAGAAGCAAATTCCCTTTAATGGATGACGTAGGTCAGCAGAATCCTAAACTTAAGATGAGCTAATTTACCTCAGACTGAAGAATTTAACAATTGTCATCCTCCAATTGTTTAGGAATATATGGTAGACCGACCGTGATTATGAAATATCTGAGATAGCTACCATAGCTGGTACTTATCAGGTAACTCATGAGATACTACAGATAAAATTACATCCAGACAGGAATGTTTAGAGGTCAGAGAAAATCTGGACTGGACCCGCTGTGGCCCTATCACAGGTGATGGACTTAGGTAATCTCTTTACCTCAGTATTGAACTCCATCTTCCACTGCCCAACCTGCAGAAGTTTCGAAAACTTCTAAGTCAGTCTCTGGAAAGAGTCAGAAAGAAAGGTTAAGGAAAAAGAAACCTCAGATGTTACTGTAAAAATGCGAGGATACACAATAGAGCATAACAGTGTCTTAGAGAGGCATACAAAACAAAATTGAATACCAATAGCCGTTGTATATCACCCTCCTGGTTTGTTAGAACAACAAAAAACATCAAAAAACACATCAGCCTTATAACAACAGCTCTATAGGAGCATTTTTGCTATACCTCTCTTTCTCCTAATGTCCCAAGGCAACTGCATGTCTGCAAGAAGAATAGTTGTGTAAAAAACCACTCTGCAGTGAGGCCCTTTTATTCAACTGATAAGGCTGCTTGGACCATGGGAATGTACAGGAAGTAGTATGCTATCGTAACTCAGGTATAATTTTGAAGTTACTGAGAGATACTGTACTGCTTGTGCTATATATAACATACAAATACTGATGTGGTTCTGGACGTCTGTGTGAAGAATATTGTGAAAGTGCATCTATATAAAATTTATATTGTATCCAATTATTATCATGCGTGAGAGTCTTAGATAGGAGAGAATGGAGACAAATGGTTTTTAGGACTTGACGTGCTGTTGGAGTGTAAGGTAACATTTATGAAGGGTTTCAGGGAAACCGGCAGGCCGGACTTGAGTCCTGGAGATGTTAAGTACAGTGTCGGCACTCTGAAGGAGGGGTGTTAATGTTGCAGTTTTATAACTGTAGTATAAGCGCGCCTCTGGCAAGACAGTGATGGAGTGAATGATAGTGAAAGTTTTTCTTTTTTGGGTCACATTGCCTTGGTGGAAAACGACCGATGTGTTAATAAAATAAATAAATAAATAAATAAATAAATAAATAAATAAATAAATAAATAAATAAATAAATAAATAAATAAATAAATAAATAAATAAATAAATAAATAAATAAATATATATATATATATATATATATATATATATATATATATATATATATATATATATATATATATATATGTCGTGCCGATTAGGTAAAACTGGTCAATTAGCAAGAACTCTTCTAAAATTAGGTCCTTTCTAAAATTTGCTCTTATACGTTTAAAGATATATTTTTTTCATTTATGTTAATGTAAGAATTTATAATTTTGTACCAAGAGAAACTTTGAAAACCTACCTAACCTTATTACAACAAGCGCAATTTAATTTAGCCTAACCCAACTAAATATATTTTAGATACCTTAACATTAATTTAACAATAAACAAACACAATTAAATATATTTTTTTCGTTATGTTCAGAATGATTTTGGCGAAATTATTGCATACACAAATTTTCACTTGTCTTATATGGCAAGGTGAGCGTTGCTATTTAAGCCAAAATTGCAAGTTTTACCTAATCGGCACGACATATATATATATATATATATAATAACAACACTGCACTAGCCAGGGGCCGAACCCATGCTGCTTTGGCCCGCCTCATGGTGAGGGAAAACACATGACGCCTTAGAGCTTGTTGTTGCTAGTTCAGCTAGTACACCAGACAGGGAGGAAAATGAAATTAGCTTAGAGGCGTCCACACCACCGTATGTCCTTGGATAGCAAGTACAACATCCAGTTCTACTGGATGCGCTACTCTTAAGGATTGTGTTGTTCAGTGGTCTAAGGCGTCATGTGTTTTCACTCACCATGAGGCGGGCCAAAGCAGCATGGGTTCGACCCTGGCTAGTGCAGTGTTGTTATTGATCAATACCATTTGTTCGTGGTTACAATAATATGTATATATATATATATTATGCAAATATCGCAAACCAAGCGATACAGGATGCAAACCACGGGGAGTAGAATGATCATTCTACTGCCCCGTGGTTGTTTTCCATAATAATATATATATATATATATATATATATATATATATATATATATATATATATATATATATATATATATATATATATATATATATATATATTTATTATTTTATTAACACATCGGCCGATTCCCACCAAGGCAGGGTGGCCCGAAAAAGAAAAACTTTCATCATCATTCACTCTATCACTGTCTTGCCAGAAGGGTGCTTTACACTACAGTTATAAAACTGCAACATTTACACCCTCCTTCAGAGTGCCGGCACTGTACTTCCCATCTCCAGAACTCAAGTCCGGCCTGCCGGTTTCCTGAATCCCTTCATAAATGTTACTTTGCTCACACTCCAACAGCACGTCAAGTATTAAAACCATATGCCTCCATTCACTCCTATCAAATACGCTCACACATGCTTGCTGGAAATCCAAGCCCCTCGCACACAAAACTTCCTTTACCCCTCCCTCCAACCTTTCCTAGGCCGACCCCTACCCCGCCTTCCCTCCACTACAGATCCATACACCTCGAAGTCACTCTGTCTCGTTCCATTCTCTCTACATGTCCAAACCACCTCAACAACCCCTCCTCAGCTCTCTGGGCAATCGTTTTGGTAATCCCGCACCTCCTCCTAATTTCCAAACTCCGAATTCTCTGCATTATATTCACACCACACATTGACCTCAGACATGACATCTCCACTGCCTCCAGCCTTCTCCTCGTTGCAACATTCATCACCCATGCTTCACACCCATATAAGAGCGTTGGTATAACTATACTTTCATACATTCCCTCTTTACTTCCATGGACAAGGTTCTTTGTCTCCACAGACTCCGAAGTGCTCCACTCACCCTTTTCCCTCATCAATTCTATGATTCACCTCATCCTTCATAGACCCATCCGCCGACATGTCCACTCCCAAATATCTGAATACATTCACCTCCTCCATACTCTCTCCTCCAATCTGATATCCAATCTTTCGTCACCTATTCTTTTTGTTATCCTCATCACCTTACTCTTTCCTATATTCACTTTCAATTTTCTTCTTTACACACCCTACCAAATTCATCCACCAACCTCTGCAGCTTCTCTTCAGAATCTCCCAAAAGCACAGTGTCATCAGCAAAAGCAACTGTGACAACTCCCACTTTGTATTTGCTTCTTTATCTTTTAGCCCAACACCTCTTGCCAAGACCCTCGCATTCACTTCTCTTACAACCCCATCTATAAATATATTGAACAACCACGGTGACATCACACATCCTTGTCTAAGGCCCACTTTTACTGGGAAATAGTCCCCTTCCCTCCTACACACTCTAACCTGAGCCTCACTATCCTCATAAAAACTCTTCACTGCCTTCAGTAACCTTCCTCCTATTCCATACACCTGCAACATCTGCCACATTGCCCCCCTATCCACCCTATCATACGCCTTTTCCAAATCCATAAATGCCACAAAAACATCTTTACCCTTATCCAAATACTGTTCACCTATATGTTTCACTGTAAACACTTGGTCTACACACCCCTACCTTTCCTAAAGCCCCTTGTTCATCTGCTATCCTGCTTTCTGTTTTACTCTTAATTCTTTCAATAATAACTCTACCATACACTTTACCAGGTACACTCAACAGACTTATTCCCCTATAATTTTTGCACTCTCTTTGTCCCCTTTGCCTTTATACAAAGGAACAATACACGCTCTCTGCCAATCCCTAGGTACCTTACCCTCTTCCATACATTTATTAAATAATAGCACCAACCACTCCAAAATTATATCCCCACCTGCTTTTAACATTTCTATCTTTATCCCATCAATCCCAGCTGCCTTACCCCCTTTCATTCTACTCACTGCCTCACGAACTTCCCCTACACCCACATCTGGCTCTTCCACACTCCTACAAGATGTTATTCCTCCTTGCCCTACACACGAAATCACAGCTTCCCTGTCTTCATCAACATTTAACAAATCCTCAAAATATTCTCTCCATCTTCCCGATACCTCTAACTCTCCATTTAATAACTCTCCTCTCCTATTTTTAACTGTCAAATCCATTTGTTCTCTAGGCTTCCTCAACTTATTAATCTCATTCCAAAACTTTTTCTTATTTTCAACAAAATTTGCTGATAACATCTCACCCACTCTCTCATCTGCTCTCTTTTACATTGCTTCACCACTCTTTTAACCTCTCTTTTTCTCTCCATATACTCTTCCCTCCTTGCATCACTTCTACTTTGTAAAAACCTCTCATATGCTAACTTTTTCTCCCTTACTACTCTCTTTACATCATCATTCCACCAATCGCTCCTCTTCCCTCCCGCACCCACTCGCCTGTAACCACAAACTTCTGCTGAACACTCTAACACTACATTTTTAAATCTACCCCATACATTTTCGACCCCATTGCCTACACTCTCACTAGCCCATCTATCCTCCAATAGTTGTTTATATCTTACCCTAACTGCCTCCTCTTTTAGTTTATAAACCTTCACCTCTCTTTTACTTACTGATTCTATTTTCCTTGTATCCCATCTACCTTTTACTCCCACTGTAGCTATAACTAAAAGTGATCTGATATATCTGTAGCCCCTCTATAAACATGTACATCCTGAAGTCTACTCAACAGTCTTTTATCTATCAATACATAGTCCAACAAACTACTGTCATTACGCCCTACATCATATCTTGTATACTTATTTATCCTCTTTTTCTTAAAATATGTATTACCTATAACTAAACCCCTTTCTATACAAAGTTCAATCAAAGGGCTCCCATTATCATTTACACCTGGCACCCCAAACTTACCTACTACACCCTCTCTGCATGTTTCTCCCACTTTAGCATTTAGGTCCCCTACCACAATTACTCTCTCATTTGGTTCAAAAGTTCCTATACATTCGCTTAACATCTCCCAAAATCTCTCTCTCCTCTACACTCCTCTCTTCTCCAGGTGCATACACGCTTATTATGACCCACTTTTCGCATCCGACCCTTATTTTAATTCACATAATCCTTGAATTTACACATTTATATTCCCTCTTTTCCTTCCATAACTGATCCTTCAACATTATTGCTACCCCTTCCTTAGCTCTAACTCTCTCAGATACTCCTGACTTAATCCCATTTATTTCTCCCCACTGAAACTCGCCTACCCCTTCAGCTTTGTTTCGCTTAGGGCCAGGACATCCAACTTCTTTTCATTCATAACATCGGCAATCATCTCTTTCTTATCATCCGCACTACATCCACGCACATTCAGACAACTCAATTTTATAAAGTTTTTCTTCTTCTCGTTTTTAGTAGATTTGTACAGGAGAAGGGGTTACTAGCCCATTGCTCCCGGCATCTTAGTCGCATCATACGACACGCATGGCTTACGGAGGAAAGATTCTTTTCCACTTCCCCATGGACAATAGAGAAAATAAAAGGAACAAGAGCTATTAAGAAAAAGAAGAAAAACCTAGATGTGTGTATGTATATATATGCATGTGTATGCCAGTGTAGTGTGACCTAAAGTGTAAGTAGAAGTAGCTAGATATACCTGTTATCCAGCGTGTTTATGAGACAGAAAAAAGACACCAGCAATCCTACCATCATGTAAAACAGTTTCAGGTTTCTGTTTCACAGTCACCTGGCAGGACGGTAGTACCTCCCTGGGTGGTTGCTGTCTACCAACCTACTACCTATAGTATATATATATATATATATATATATATATATATCTTATCCCTTGTAAAAGTTTTGATAGCTTCTATTTAGTACAAACTGGTAAGTCTCTTGAGACCAGAGTTAAACACTATAAAAATGCTGTAACTAATGGACAAGAATCCAGTGCTTTGTTCATTCATGTGAGGGATAGAGACCATTGTGTAGACTGGATCAATGCCAAAGAATTACTTTCCAATAATTCGACAATGCAACGAAATATTGTACAGTCAACACTTATTAAGCATGATGCACAACATATTGCAAATCTACATTCTTGTATCATTAAACTTGACAGTTTCATAGTCTAGAATATTGTTCATAATATTAAAGGTAAAAATATTTTTCATAAAAACACAATGTTCTTTGTCTAAAGGACAATTTATCATGAATTTTAAACATGCCGGTCTTGAACCAAAAAAGCAGTAGGCGTTCCCTCTCTGGATCACCACAGTGAGGTGCTGCAAGACAAAAGTGGCAGCAATCACTTCTCTGCTGGTTTCTAAGAGCCTTGAGGCGAACTCCTTGACGAAACCTATTCTAATACTTCTTAAGCTTGTGATCGTCCCTGTGAGCAGCAGCACCCCCGTGCTGACCACCACAACAAGGGCTGTAGGTGTCGGCCAAGGTAGATGCACAAGTATCACTAATCCTCCATTTTTTCCAGGAATAAATTGTTACCCCATCAGGGAGACTGGCAGGGTCATCCCGGGTGCTGGGTAGGTAAAAACGAGGTTCTCTCTGGCTTGGGCACAGGGCGATACCAAGACTTCTCGTGTTCTCATTAACTTAGTTGTTTCTAACATGGTAACCTCTGCAACTTAAACAACACATACCACGTACACCGTCCAGATTCACTACCACATCATCGCAAATGTAGCTAAGTTGGATCAAACTTAGACATTGAGCCAAAATTCTCAATTACTGTGTTAACTTAAACAGCTGGATAAACCTGGAAATTATTGTAAACAATGTGTTTACGGTTGACTCACGAAATCATTATAACACAAAAGTAAACAATTCATGGAACGAGTTGGGATTGAACCCTGGGAATGAACACTTGTCATGGGTTCAAACCCCACCCGTTTCCTGATTTGTTCCAGGTTGCCTGCAGGAAAGAATCACCTCTGGCAGCCCTCCTTCAGCTACCAGCAAACAGAGTTTCTTGTCAGAGGCAGTGACGTAGTCTGTGTGGTATCATGTTGGCAGTGACGTAGTCTGTGTGGTATCATGCCGGCACTGACGTAGTCTGTGTGGTATCATGCCGGCACTGACGTAGTCTGTGTGGTATCATGCCGGCACTGACGTAGTCTGTGTGGTATCATGTTGACAGTGACATAGTCTGTGTGGTATCATGCCGGCACTGACGTAGTCTGTGTGGTATCATGCCGGCACTGACGTAGTCTGTGTGGTATCATGCCGGCACTGACGTAGTCTGTGTGGTATCATGCCGGCACTGACGTAGTCTGTGTGGTATCATGTTGACAGTGACATAGTCTGTGTGGTTTAATGCTGGCAGTGACGTAGTCTGTGTGGTTTCATGCTGGCAGTGACGTAGTCTGTGTGGTATCATGTTGACAGTGACATAGTCTGTGTGGTTTCATGCTGGCAGTGACGTAGTCTGTGTGGTTTCATGCTGGCAGTGACGTAGTCTGTGTGGTATCATGCTAGCAGTGACGTAGTCTG
Organism: Cherax destructor; assembly: GCA_009830355.1. Classification (NCBI taxonomy): domain Eukaryota; kingdom Metazoa; phylum Arthropoda; class Malacostraca; order Decapoda; family Parastacidae; genus Cherax; species Cherax destructor. The sequence continues at coordinate 161,699 of WNWK01001908.1, read as the reverse complement.
TGTGGTATCATGCCGGCACTGACGTAGTCTGTGTGGTATCATGCCGGCACTGACGTAGTCTGTGTGGTATCATGCTAGCAGTGACGTAGTCTGTGTGGTATCATGCTGGCAGTGACGTAGTCTGTGTGGTAGCCTCCTCCCATGGCCTCCACCCTCAACCTCCACTCTCAGCCTACGTCTTCAGCCTACACCTTCAGCCTACACCCTCAGCCTCCACCCTCCACCTCCACCCTCAGCCTGCACTCTCAGCCTACACTCTCAACCTACACCCTCAGTCTACGCACTTAGCCTCCACCCTCAGTCTCTACCCTCAGGTTCCACCCTCAGCCTACATCTTGAGCCTACACTCTCAGTGTCCACCCTCATCCTACATCTTCAGCCTCCAACTTCAGCCTTCACCCTCAGCCTCCACCTTCAGCCTCCACAATTAGCCTACACCTTCAGCCTACACCCTCGCCTCCACCCTCGGCCTACACCCTCGGCCTACACCCTCGCCTCCACCCTCGGCCTACACCTTCGCCTCCACCCTCTGCCTCCACCCATTGCTAACTCACACGCATAAATCTCAACCAAGTTATCGCTGCTTTCAGAAGCATTTTCTGCGTTCTTCACATTCCACCTAATTCGCCTCGTTCATCACCTGTCCAGTTCTCTTCTTTCTCTGACTTTTTACGTCTCGGGATTCCTTTCACCTTCCTAATGGGGAGGAAATTTTTCATTAGCCTCTCCAGTCTTTATTAGCATTTATGATGGTCTCTTACAATACTTCCCTCCCCCACTGTAATTTTGATGTGGGACTCACAAAAAAACTCTTTTGTCTACATCAATCTCCCAGCATCAATTTTCTGACTCAAGACAACACTCTGGGAAGCTGCAAGTCATATCTAAGAACTTTATTTGTTAAGTGTTGCATTGGTCTTTAAGGTGAGAATGTCTCCTGAGATGACTTACATATTTCAATGATTTTGTGTCTTAGAGAAATAATAATATTAAGTGTTGGTCAGTGTAGTTAAGAATTTGCTCATTTTAAAAATAATAATGTTAGATGTGATAAAGTGAGGTGTCACAGAGTGAGATATAAATGTGTGATATAATGAAGGTTTGTAAACAAACCTCTTTACATCTGTTCTCTATCCTATTATTATATTTTGTTTAGTTACAAAAAAGGATATGTTGTCTCAATTTTAATACAGTTACATTAAGCAAAACAACCACGGGGGGAACTGAATGATAGCTCTGGGCCTTTCGTGTTGTAATCAACACATATTTGTTTGGACCTCCTCTTTCCTTTTTCTCTCTGTCTCTCTCTCTCTGTCTCTCTCTCTCTCCCTCCCTCACTCCAGTGAAGACAACCTTTGGGATTGTATTTGATTGGACATCCTCCTCTTTCTTGCAACATTGCAAGCTCCTGATGATGTGCTGATTGCAACACGAAAGGCGTAGAGCTATCATTCAACTCCCCCCCGTCGCTGTTTTCTATCTTGTATTGCTTGTTGGCGACTTTTGCTGGTAGACTGACACCAGTTTCAATATTCACATCTGAAGAGTCTTCTTCAACATGTATATATAAAGACCACACTAATATTGGTAATATAACTGAGATTATTTTTTAATGCGGTGACTGGAGAAAAAATACATTTCCAGATCGGCCTTAATCGTGTTATTTTTTTTATCAGGGAGTAACTTTAGCATTGTTATTGGACTGTGTTAGTACCAATTAGCAAATTACATTATAAAAATTGGATATGGCTTTCTCTGGGATAACTGGAGAATGAGTCTTCTGATCGGTTATAAACTCGATACACCGTTGTACCTTTCTTAGTGGAAGGCTCAGTTTTGGTTATTTAGGTTCTAATTTGCCTGTTTATAGAAGTGAAATGTTTGTTTCCATTCGGTAATTGTTGCTGTCTGTTATGATGGGCTTCAGGATTCAGTGCTGATATTTGTTGCATAAATCAACGTTTGAATCATTACTAATCTGTGTTACGGCCAGATTATTTTTTTTGGTTTTTTGTTTTTAAAGATTTTTTTCTTCTTAAGTTTCATTTAACATTCAATGTGTTTTAGGAAATGATTCTACATGTAAAATACTGATGCATGGATGTATGTATTATGTGTCATGCTGAACGTGTTTCTGCAAAATAAATTCCTGTGTCAGACTGGGTTGGGTTCTGAGTCTTCAGCTCGTGGACCTTTTCAAGGGCACTGAGATGAAGGTGCTAAATGTATTTGTTTTAAATTTCTTTCACATACAGTACTTTTCCTTTGGCCTGCCTTCAGGTGCAGGTTGCTGGGTGATTGGGTTGTAGAGGAAAACTTTCTCCAATTGTGAAGAGACTGAAACACGTCAAGTTTTCATGAATTTCAATTAAGAAAGATACAACCCTCTGAGGGTGAGAGGTATACTCTGTATGTATTGCAATTTTTTAACGAATGGAGATGCAAGAGAAAATAACAATCCTTCATCCAGTTTCAAGGGAGACCTACTTTAGTTGTTTGTCAAAGCGTAATCCAGCTGAAAGGTAGTAATGACTGGGCAGTTTACTCTGGCATAGCCAGTTGAACTGTAGTTATGACTGAGTAGTTTAAGGCATATCCTAGCTTGAAGGTAGTTTTTATTGGGATATTAACTAGGACTTGATCCAGTTGTTAGGTATGTTTTACTGACTAATTTCTCAAGGTTTGATTCACTCTATTATAAACTTCTCTGTCACCAACTTGACTTACACTTCTCTCTCATCTCCGAAAACATTCTCTAAACCGCTGTCAAACACAGCTGCGACGATGCCTTCACTTATTCCTTCTCTCCTCTGTGCAGCTGTTCAGCAACTACGTCTCTCTTTCCCTTCTAATTATTTCATCTACACTGGAATTCTTTCGTCCTCATTCACTTCTTTCTGTCCTATAGCCATCTACCCCTCTCTATAATTTACTTATTTCCCTCAATTTCTTCCACCTCCTTCTTAATAAACCCTGCTAATTCCAGTCTACTCCTACTTGATATCTCACTCCCTTACATAAGGTTTTTACTTCTTATTCCAGTAACTCCAGCTGCAACACGCGTATCTTTAATTTTAGAAGTACCCCCCAGTCTCTCTCTCTCTCTCTCTCTCCTTTATGCTATACTCTTACTTCCCTTTTGACTTCACATTCCTTCTTTACAGTATTATCCTGCACCTCATTTTTCACTTCCTCTTGACCGTCCTCCATCTTTTTCGTACGTACTGGCCAAATCTGTCTCCTTTCTGCCAAATCTTTTTCTTTAAAATCCTACTTGTTTTTCCATCCCCCATTACGGTATTTTTGTCTCACTTCCTGCAACCCAATCCTCACACTAGTGTCATCCACATTTTAGTCCTTCTTTCTTTCCTTGTTCCTATTCATAATTTCACACAACATCCATAATCCTTCGTTTCCTCATCCTCTTCACTTCAAACATCCCCTTTCTCTCCAATTGTTTGCTTATCGTTTTATGTCTATTAAACTAAAATTTGAAATTCCAGACAGAACTATACAATACAATCCGAATTATAGAAGAAATAGATAATATAAATTCAACTGACTTACAAATAAATGCAAAGAAGTAATGAAATGAATTTGTGAGAATAACTCAGACATCATTGTTCTCACCAAGACAAAACAATGACGTATTGCAAGAGGGATACTACAAAATTCGGTAAGAAAATTCAGAGAAATGGTACTAACCATCACTAGTTTATGGAATTTTGGGACACTTGAAAACCTGAAGACAGTGAAATTCGACAACTACTTCAAAATAAAATATATAAATATATGGAACTAGAAGTAACAGTAGTGGTGAATCCCAACCATAGACAGATTATAGTGAGGTTTTTTTGGATGAGGTCAGTTAGACAATGAGGTCACGTGATTCGGGTGTTGCTAGGTAGGGTGGACCTTGTCTGGTTAATTAACATCTATCTCAACTGGTAATTGAGTTAATTTTAACGCAATTTTTCTCTCTCGAGTGAATTTAGTTGTCTGTTCCTGGTTCACACTTAATAGTCTGTTCTTATTTATTTTATTAAATAGCTGTGTATATTGAGAAAATGCTGGCAAAAATATGAAAATGTCGAAATGAGTTAGAAAGAAACATAGTGAGAGTTCTATTTCGTGGCACAAGTGAACATCAATTGTAAGCCAGCAGAGCGTGGCAGGTGTGTTCAAAGTTAGACCATCAGGTTGTCAGCGAATGCGCGAAGCAATCTGATGGTATTTACAGATACTGGCGAAATATATTGATTACATTTTCAGTCATGATTAAGCTGCCAGAAAACATGAGGTTGAGATTTCGTTACATTGATGAGACAGTCCCACAAACAAAGGGATTTTTTTTTTTTTGGGGGGGGGAGGGAGGGAGGTAGTGCCTTATTTTCAAGGCATTTAGCAGTCTGACCAAGTCTTGCCAAGACATCAAACTCAAAGTCAGGGTCAAGTCTCATGATTCATCCGTAGTCGGTGACAATTCTGTCGCCCTCCTAACTACAGAAATTCACTATAGTAATTAGGTCATGATGACGAAATAATACTTTTTTTCAATAGATTTAACACCAAATATAACACTGATGAAATCAGGGAACGGGTGGGGCTTGAACCCATGGCAAGCGAGTCCTAAAACGCACTGGCTAGCTGACTGTAATAAGATTCACCCTACTAAGTATATTTCTATATACCATAAGGAGGTTAGCAGGGGCCTCCACTGAACCACAAATGCAGGATTTTAACAGACAAATCCCACACCAGCGTGATTGTGGCATACTCCAGCAATAAGTCGCTCGCTGTTAAGCACTATAAAAATCTCTGGTGGGCCAGTGAATGTGGCACACAAACCTGGCACTCTCAGGTCAAGCAGCCTACGTTAAGTATAAATCCACTGCTACCCTATTCTATATATTTTTATTTTCTTTGATTTATTCTATATTATTCGTATTCCATATTTTATTTATCACACTGGTTTCCGTGAAATAAATGATCAACCTAAATCTACTTAATAGTCATTTAATAAATCTAACTTAATTACCGATTTACATGAATACCTTAATAGCTCTGTGAATCTTACTTAGAGAACAAAATTGAAATACTAAATTCCATGTGATAATTTCTGAGCGCTTCATCTAAATGCTTTCACTTTATGCTGACAGCTAGATAACTGAAATTCTGACTGGCATCAAACTTAATGTGCTGGTGTATTTTAGGATATCGGTCCCAATGAGGTAACAAGAGACTATCTTGAGTTTTGCTTCGAAGTTGGTGTTTCTCAGGTTTGAATTCATTTAGGGCTGACTATTTTAATTTAACATTAAAAAAATGGATATTAATGTCAATGTAATAATTTGTAAATGTGAATTCTGATTTCCTTCAGATCTTCGACGCTAATACTTAAGTGTTGCGTTTTCCCAGTCGAGTTGCCTTTGTAATGTTCTCTTGCATAAAAGATCCCGTCACACTGAAAGATTTACTTGGATCATTTGTCTTCCAGTCAGAGTTTACTGCATTTTAAACTCGTGTCATACTCTGGATTATTTATTTCCTCGTGCATTAACATAGAGGAGTCTGGAGTTATGTAATATGGGATACCTTTCTCGGATGGCATGGCGACCGAAATACATCTAGTTCGTTATTGTCATCAGCGCAAGAGACGGTGATAGTGTCTTAGAAGTAAGACTCTGGAATGTCATCTGTGTAGGGAATGTTATATACGGTGGGAAATAGGGGGAGAGGCCTTGGGAACTTTTATATGCAGTTGAAAGTAGTTAGAATATTGATTCAAGAATAAAATTCTGTGTCCGCTGGTCTAGGCAATCACAAAGTAATTTTTACGTGACGTTTGGAAAGCTTGAAGAATTTGCATAATTTCTACTTCAGCCAAAGAGTGTCGAAATCTGCTTTTTTTCAGAATCTTTGGCAACAAGTGCTCTTTTAATACCTTGGCATCTGTTGATATCCAGATAACTTAAAATAATGTTTAGTGCAACTTGTGTAGATCTTTGTTGTCTGAATTCAAATTGCCTGTTCTTAGGGATGTAATTTGTTGCAAGGTGTTGTCGTAAACTTTGGTTTATAAATTTTGCTAAAGTTTTCCTTAGTGTTTCAAGCAAGTTAATGGTCAGTAGGTTATGGAATCTGTGTGATCCTTGTTGGGTTTTGGAATTAGGATCGCTGTTGCTGATTTGAAAAATGGAGAAAAATATCCAAAAGTCAGAGGTGCTCATCACTCAGGAGTAGTATTTAATGCTAGTGATGATGTGGGAGAGTTTAGGCTTATGTGAATGTTTGGTGTTCCATTTTACAATGAACACGTTCTGAACTGACGTGTCATGAGGTGGATGAGGGAGGAAGATGTTTTTCTAAATAGCTTTATTGACTGTAGCGTCTTCAGTAAGATCAGAAATATTTCTGGTGTTGTGTATAAGGTAAGTGAATTCGAAAGTGACTATAGTTGTTCTGTGTTCTGTCATTTTAATCACTCCAAAACTATGTATGATGTGGCGTTTGAGGATGGCGAGACTCCAGGGTGAAGTAAAACGATTGTGATAGCATTTTAGTAGACGTTTAGTAGAAGCTGAATGAATAGGATTTTGTGTGAGTTTTTTCTGGATAGTCCGTTGTGTTCTGTATTGTATAAAGACAATGAAGGTTTGTGGTGTGCATTTTCGTATGCAAAGACAGGTGTAGTGGGGATGAGGCTGGGATGTGGAGATGTGTAGTGTGAGAGGACCGTGGTCCGTGCCAGGTCCCTGAGGTCTGCTACAGAAGCCTAAGTCAGCAGGTGTCCACTCAGTGAGGCAATCTGGTGAACACTCTCAAAGGCCAACAGATGTCACCAGCAGGTGTATTCCGTGATAGTCTAGTGAACACTGTCAGTATGGCCTGCTCAGCAGTCCCCACATTGGGTTTGATGATGTACCCAGTGGTACTGCTGGCCGGCAGGTTAACTATCTAACCACAAATGTGGTAGGAGGCCACAACATTGAATTTGACCGATTTCCTTAGGCTTGCCGTATTCATGATGACTGTGTGATTTCCTTTGTCCACGTTGAGCAAAGAATAAGTCTTCACCAAGATGAATAAGCCTTTATGTATCACGAGTTGGTGTAATTGCATTGCCCTATTCTTGTTGAATATTACAAACACTGGTTTCCAACAACATCCACACAAGTAAAGTATATTTTCATCATCTGACCTGTTACCAGTGTAGTAACATGACAAAGTTCGGGGTTACAAATAAACACTAAAATTTATAATATTTATTATAACAATATTTTACATAAAAATGAAGTCTAACTCCTACTCTTATCTTTGGGGTAGACATATCACATACACACCAACAAATAATTATAAGGTATACACAATAACAAATAATTATAAGGTAAATTGTCGGTAGTGCCTCAGTGTCATGTAACTGCCACCTTCCGGTGTCTTACGACACTACCAATCCAGTGTCATAACACTCCATCGTGTTGATTGACACTTCCTTGTCACCGTGTTCTCAGACAGTCTTCGTGGTATCCACTACACTGCCTTTGCACCAGTGTCATGACACTTAGTCTCTAAGGAAACCTTTGCACCGCGTCATTTGATCCTTCAACACTCACCGGGTTACACAACCCTTTCTAACTTGTGTGTCGTGTCATCTGACACTTCACCAGGTACAACACACCCTGGTTTTCCAAAATACTTCTGTCCATGTCACCTGACAACGCTCACCGGGTATAACATACCCTGGCTTTCCCCGTGTCCGTGTCCTCTGACACGGAGAGAGACAGGTCCCTGAGGTCTGCTACAGAAGCCTAAGTCAGCAGGTGTCCACTCAGTGAGGCAATCTGGTGAACACTCTCAAAGGCCAACAGATGTCACCAGCAGGTGTATTCCGTGATAGTCTAGTGAACACTGTCAGTATGGCCTAGATGTCACCAGCAAGTGTATTCCATGAGGTAGTCGAGTGAACACTGTCAGTAAGGCCTGCTCAGCAGTCCCCACATTGGGTTTGATGATGTACCCAGTGGTACTGCTGGCCGGCAGGTTAACTATCTAACCACAAATGTGGTAGGAGGCCACAACATTGAATTTGACCGATTTCCTTAGGCTTGCCGTATTCATGATGACTGTGTGATTTCCTTTGTCCACGTTGAGCAAAGAATAAGTCTGCACCAAGATGAATAAGCCTTTTTGTATCATGAGTTGGTGTAATTGCATTTTTTGTTGGTTGTTGTTGTTGTAGTGAAGGGGGAATGTGTGGCACTGAAGTCAATAAGAAATTAGATTGATGTATGAGTGTAGTTGAAGACTGAGGTTTTGCGGTGAATGTTTGTAGTGAAAAATATAAGAGGACCAAATGAGCTTTAAATTTTAACTTCAAGGGAATGCTGATACGTGAAGGAAATGTTGAGGAATTCATGTTTAGGTACGCTGCTGACTAGAAAAGCAGAACGGTAATTAAACTGCATGACCCTAATTGCTATTATCGGAATTGAGAGGATGGAGTGGCAGTGCCAAGTTTGTTTTGATTGTTCAGCGGACCATTCCACTGGGAAAAGTTTCCTCTGGAGAAGTTTTTTCATTTTATATGTGGTGATGTATGTTGCTCTTAGGGTAGCGATTCCATGTGTGGCCCCTACCTGCCACTGGGTGAGGATTCGGACCTTGATGCGTTATCTGTGTGATAGTATAGTTGGAGTCCCTGGATTTCTGAGGTGTGGTTGGTGATGTCTTGCTTGGTGCAAGAGAGTATGGGAAGAGTCAGCATTAGAGTGCAGGACTAGCAGTAGTTTATGTGCTACTAAAATAACATAAGAATGTAGAAACACTGCAGCCGGCCTGACCCATACAAGGCAGATCCTTCAAAAAAACAATTCCACAGACCTACATTTTCCTAAAATTACCCAAGAATTTGCTTCATTGCCTCAGGAACTAATCAAACCCATCCCTTCTCACACTTATAGTTGTCTAATCTCTTTAAAGCTACCCAAAATAGTTTTTTTAAAGTAAACCAAAAATTTCCTTTTATAGAGGTTCAAGGATCACACAAGGGTTCCATATCAGATGTAGTGGGATCAGTGGGTGTTTGCTGAGGGATGTACCTAGTATGGGGTGGTGGTAGGGAAGGCATGTAGTAGCCTCGAGACGGAGAGGAAGGGAAATACATGTATTTGGCGCTTGGTCCAGGGTTTCTAAACTAGAAGATAAGTGGGATGATGAGTAAGACTCATATGCAACAGATGGTATCTTTATTATTGCACGTGAATCTTACTCATCAATATGTCGTTTTATTACACCATTTTCAATATAGTTCGGATAATGTGGTTTAAGTCGTGTGCAAATAAGGGCTTAAAGATACTAACATGAGTCAGTCCAAAAATAAAATCAAGTTAAATAATATCTGGGGGGGGGGTTAGGCATAGGGTGTGCAAGTGTCAGGTGGAGTGCAGGTATGGGTGTGGCGGGAGTGGGGGTGGGGGCGGGGGCTGGGTTTGGGGTTACCGGGGTCCCTGCGCTGTTATGTCAGGGTATAGGTGAAAGGTGTGGCTGATGACTCAGACGAGAAGGGGGGGGTCTTCATCCTGGGTGTCAGGGGTTTTCCGATGGGGGTTTTTGCCCTACCTCAAGGTCCTGGGGTTTTGTTTAGGTAGTGTTTTGTTTTTGACGTTCCACACTTTACAGATGAATTGTTTGTCCAATGAGTTACCTGGGAAAATTGTGATCACATTCTCATGTTTTGATTTGAAGTAGGGTTACTTTTTGCATCATAATTCATTAATATTCTTTAGGGTGTCGTATTACGGCAATGTTAGTTCCTGTGTTTTGACTGGGTTTTACCTATATTAATGTTTTTGTGCGCCTGCCTTGTGGTGTGGCTTCTGATGTATCTGCAGATGTATTCTTGCATCTGGTGTATTGATTTCCGCATCCTGTATGTAGTGTCCTTTTTAATTAAAAGGATAAATCCATCATAAGTGTACCCAGTTTTCTATGTTCTCACATTGTGTTTTTTTTTAATATGAAATTTTGACTAAAGATGAATGTGCATTGTAATGTATCAGGATTGTTATTTGAGTTTTTATTAGTTATAATGTTTAGTATTTTTTTCTTGTGCTGGACTGTATATGTATGTTCAGGGTTACATTTAAAAGGGGTTTTGGTTATGTGTCCTCACGATATTTTGGAGATAACTGATATTTTTTGGTTTAATGTATATAAAGGATTATCATGGTTTAAGTGATTTTTCTAGTCATGTATGTAAGTCATAGGTAGTGTTTAGGTATGGAGTTGAAGTTTAGTGGCTATGTATATTACTGGGTTAGTTTTTTTTTTTTAATTGTGTTCAACGTACTGATATGGAATGTGCACTTGTACGTGGAGGTGTAAGCAACAATTTTGTACCAGTTCACCAAAGATGTGCACGGGCGTGGTAGTAGCAGGTTGGGGGGGGGTATGAATTTATATCATGTCGAAAGTCTTGGTTTCTTGGGGGTCATTAAACCTTGTTTCAGTTTATCTTACGTATAAGTAAGCATAAAGTATATTTTTCTTCCTTGGTTTGAAGGATTTATTCATGCAATAGGGTTTTTCTTTAGTGTGTATTATTTATGTGTTGTTTAAGTATCATCTTGTTCCAGGACAGCACCTTATAACCTTGCTTATGGTGGCTGGTCAATGTTTTCTTTTATCCTGTTAAAGGTAACGGTTTTTAGATACTAATAGGAGAGTCCTTTTATGAGAGTATATTTCCAGTTGTTTTTTCAAAATTGTATAATATGTTTTTATATAAAATATAAAAAAATAAGAGATCAGATGGAAAACAGATGTTACTACAAGTTGCTTGTAGCGAGGAAGACATCTGGCTGCCAGACAGGACACACACCTGCCTGGCGGGGCAGACGTATATCGATTCAGCTTCTCAAACAGTTGACGCTTGTCTCCCTCCTTGTGTGTGTGTGTGTGTGTGTGTGTGTGTGTGTGTGTGTGTGTGTGTGTGTGTGTGTGTGTGTGTGTGTGTGTTGCACCGTGATGTTTGGCACTCTTCGTGTGGGTATTGTACGAGTGTTGTCATAAGAGGCTGTTGACGATCCTCTAAATGTCGCATGCATTTATAATATATATATGTCGTGCCGATTAGGTAAAACTTGCGATTTTGGCTTAAATAGCAACGCTCTTCTTGCCATATAAGACAAGCGAAAATTTGTGTATGCAATAATTTCGCAAAAATCGTTCTGAACCTAAAGAAAAAAATATACAGTGGACCCTCGGTTAACGAATACCCCGGAAATCGTGCAATTATGTAAGTATAATTTTGTAAGTTCTTGTGGAAGTGTATTTTTGGGGGTTTGAAATAGACTAACCTACGTGAAATTTTTCCTTGAGGGAGTAAATTCGTTCGGTAATGGCACTTGAGCAGACTTCAGGAATGAAGTTTTTACGAAACTGGGCGGTCCACTGTATTTCATTGTGTTTGTTTATTATTAAATTAATGTTAACGTATCTAAAATATATTTAGTTGGGTTAGGCTAAATTAAATTGCGCTTGTTATAATAAGGTTAGGTGGGTTTTCAAAGTTTCTCATGGTACAAAATTATAAATTCTTACATCACCATAAATGAAAAAAATATATCTTTAAACGTATAAGAGAAAATTTTAGAAAGGACTTAATTTTAGATGAGTTCTTGCTAATTGACCAGTTTTACCAAATCGGCACGACATAATATATATATATATATATATATATATATATATATATATATATATATATATATATATATATATATATATATATATATATATATATACGTATATATATATATTATTGTAACCACGAACAAGTGGTATTGATCAATAGCAACACTGCGACTAGCCAAGGACTCGAAAACATGTCGTTTTGGCCAGCCTCATGGTCAGCGAAAACACATGATGCTCTAACCCACAGGACCACGCAATCCTACAAAAATGACGCATCCAGCCAAGCTATGTGTTTTACCATCATCCCAGGACATACGGTAGTGTGGGTGCCTCTGAGCTAATTTCATTCTATTCCCTGTTTGGTGTACTAGCACAACGAGCAGTATTTTATATTATTGTAACCACGAACGAGTAGTATTGGTCAATAACAACACTGCGACTAGCCAAGGACTCGAACCCATGCTGCTTTGCGTGGTCCTGTGGGATAGAGCGTCATGTGTTTTCGCTCACCATGAGGCGGGTCAAAGCCCGCCTCATGGTCGTCAAAGGCGCCCTCTCTGACACCTCGTCATGTACTATAACTCGCTGATGTCTTCCCGACAGGTGTTCCCTGATCCATTGCAGTGCCTTTCTTTGTTATACCTGCCTGGTCCCCGAGCTTATGCACTAATCTCTTGTGCGGACCTGTGTCAAAAGCCTCCTTACAGTCCAAGAAAACACAATCTACCCACCCCTCTCTCTCTTGTCTTACTGGTGTCACCCTGTCATAGGACTCCAGTATGTTTGTGAAACAGGATTTCTGAAAATTGGGACTACATTTGCTGTCTTGCATACCTCAGGAAGTTGCCCTGGTTCGATAGATGTGTTGAAGATTGTTGTTAGTGGCACACATAGTGCCTCTGCTCCCTCTCTCAGGAACCATGGAGAGATGTTATCCAGCCCCATTGCCTTTGAGGTATCTAGCTCGCTTATCAGCCTCTTCACTTCCTCCTTGGTTGGTGTGTGTACTGTGTCCAACACTTGATGGTATAGCCCACCTCTCTGTCTTTCCAGAGTTCCTTCTCTTTCCTCTGTGAACACTTCTTTGGATCGTATGTTGAGTTCCTCACATATTTCTCAGTCGTTTCTTCTGATCTCCCCTCCTTCCTTCCTCAGCCTGATTATCTGTTTTTTGACTGTTGTTTTCCTCCTGAAGTGGCTTTCAACAGCTTCGGGTCAGAGCTGACTTTCGCTGCACCTCTCCTGCCTACGGTATATAAGCTTCTCCTTCGCACATATGCTGTATTTTTTTTAAGATTGATGGACTGACTACATCGACTCAAGGCCGAGGGACTGATTACCTCAAACTACTCCTGATCTTCACGATTCTCCTTTGTATGGACTGATGAAGCCACATGTGGCGAAACGTTTCCTCAATTAAGATACCCAAGTGTTGCATATGTGTCTAATTTATCAACTTATCGGTTCTCTGAACCATTCATTTACAAGGGGTTTAGTTATAAGCAATTCATATTTTAAGAAAAAAGAATAAATAAGTATACAAGATATGATGTAGGGCGTAATGACAGTAGTTTGTTGGACTATGTATTGGTAGATAAAAGACCGTTGAGTAGACTTCAGGATATACATGTTTATAGAGGGGCCACAGATACATCAGATCACTTTTTAGTTGTAGCTACAGTGGGAATTAAAAGTAGATGGGATACAAGGAAAATAGAAGCAGCAAGTAAGAGAGAGGTGAAGGTTTATAAACTAAAAGAGGAGGCAGTTAGGGTAAGATATAAACAACGATTGGAGGATAGATGAACTAGTGAGAGTGTAGGCAATTGGGTCGAAGATGTATGGGGTAGGTTTAAGAATGTAGAGTTAGAGTGTTCACCAGAAGTTTGTGGTTACAGGAAAGTGGGTTCGGGAGGGAAGAAGAATGATTGGTGGAATGATGATGTAAAGAGAGTAGTAAGGGAGAAAGAGTTAGCATATGAGAGGTTTTTACAAAAGAAGAGGAGAGTTATCAAATGGAGAGTTAGAGGTATCGGGAAGATGGAGGGAATATTTTGAGGAGTTGTTAAATGTTAATGAAGACAGGGAAGCTGTGATTTCGTGTATAGAGCAAGGAGAAATAACATCTTGTAGGAGTGTGGAAGAGCCAGTTGTGAGTGTGGGGGAAGTTCGTGAGGCAGTGGGTAGAATGAAAAGGGGTAAGGCAGCTGGGATTGATGGGATAAAGGTAGAAATGTTAAACGCAGGTAGGGATATAGTTTTGGAGTGGTTGGTGCTATTATTTAATAAATGTATGGAAGAGGGTAAGGTACCTAGGGATTGGCAGAGACCATGCATAGTTCCTTTGTATAAAGGCAAAGGGGACAAAATAGAGTGCAAAAATTATAGGGGAATACGTCTGTTGAGTATACCTGGTAGAGTTATTATTACAAAAATTAAGAGTAAGACGGAGAGTAGGATATCAGATGAACAAGGGGGCTTTAGGATAGGTAGGGGGTGTGTAGACCAAGTGTTTACTGTGAAACAGGTGAACAGTATTTAGATAAGGGTAAAGAGGTTTTTGTGGCATTTATGGATTTGGAAAAGGCGTATGACAGGGTGGATAAGTGGATAGATGTTGCAGGTGTATAGAATAGGAGGTAGGTTACTGAAAGCATTGAAGAGTTTTTATGAGGATAGTGAGGCTCAGGTTAGAGTGTGTAGGAGAAAGTGAGATTATTTCCCAATATATTTATAGATGGGGTTGTAAGAGAAGTGAATGCGAGGGTCTTGGCGAGAGGTGTGGGGATAAAGAATCAAATACAAAGTGGGAGTTGTCACAGTTGTGAATTGATGAGGGGAAAAGGGTGAGTGGTGCACTTCGGAGTCTGTGGAGACATAGAACTTTGTCCATGGAAGTAAAGAGGGGAATGTATGAGAGCATAGTTTTACCAACACTCTTATATGGGTGCAGAGAATTCGTAGTTTGGAAATTAGGAGGAGGTGCGGGATTACCAAAACTATTATCCAGAGGGCTGAGGAGGGGTTGTTGAGGTGAGCACATTTGATAGGAGTGAATGGAAACAAATGGTTTTTAATACTTGACGTGCTGTTGGAGTGTGAGCAAAGTAACATTTATGAAGGGATTCAGGGAAACCGGCAGGCCGGACTTGAGTCCTGGAGATGAGAATTACAGTGTCTGCACTCTGAAGGAGGGGTGTTAATGTTGTAGTTTTATAACTGTAGTATAAAGCACCCCTCTGGCAATACCGTGGAGTGAATGATGATGAAAGTTTTTCTTTTTCGGGCCACCCTGCCTTGGTGGGAATCGGCCGATGTGTTAATAAAATAATATATATATATATATATATATATATATATATATATATATATATATATATATATATATATATATGCAAAACAACCACTATGACAAAGCAGAAGAATTCCAAGCACTTTCGTGACTACTCACATTATCAAGGAACTAGTTCCTTGATAATGTGAGTAGTCACGAAAGCGCTTGGAATTCTTCTATTTTTTCATAGTGGTTGTTTTGCATATTTTGATATCACACGTTTACTGTGATTTTTTCGCATATATATATATATATATGTTGTGCCGAATAGGTAAACCTAGTCAATTAGCAAGAACTCATTTAAAATTAGGTCGTTTTTATAATTTTCTCTTTACGTTTAAAGATATATTTTTTCATTCATGTTTATGCAATAATTAATAATTTTGTACCAAAAGAACCCTAGAAAACTTACATAACCTTATTATAACAAACGCAATTAAATTTAGCCTAATCCAACCAAATATATTTTAGATAAGTTTACAATAATTTAATATTAAACAAACACAATAAAATATATCCAAGCTCTCTCACGACTGGCCCTTGAAAAGTGTTCCTTTTAAGTTAGTAAGATACCGGGAAAGACTCAGGTATCATATAATATTTTGATATCTAAAAATTATTGAAAAACATGTCACGGTATATTTTCTAACGAATAGATGTAACTTCCCCGTAAACACGCTGCTAAAAAACCGTCTCCGCCCCCTCCATAATAACAAGGCAGTGTCAACATGGCACGCATCAATAGTCTCTCTCTCAAGTCTTACGGTAGTGTTGATGGTAATTTTGAGGATCAGCTTGTATTAGAGTTTGAATTTGTCCACTCGTGTAGGATGTATCAACATGGTGAGTGTGTTGAGCTGTGTTTATTGGCCAGAATGAATGGAGATCAGTATGTTAGTTCCTTTGGTGAAGCTTACAGCTGAAAATTAGACACATGTGCAACATCTGGGCATCTTTATTGTAGACGTTTCGCCATCCCGTGGTTTTATCAATACAGATTCTAGGACAAAACTTGAAGACAGTAGAACTATATACAAAAGATAATCAGTTCCTCAGCCTTGGAGTTGGTGTGAACAGCACCGTAGGTGTGGAGATTCTGAAGAACAGGCAAGAGGGCTGGCACTTATATAGGCGTCAGGTGAAAGGGACGGATAGCAGACGAGGGCATAGTCACTGGTAGGCGGGATTCCCCAGTGGACGTAGGTCATACCCATACGACAAGGTAACAGAAGTAAGACACGAGAAAAAGAGTTGGGTAGAGTTTATTTTCTTGGACTGTAAGAAATCTTTTGACATAGCACCACACAAGAAACTGTAACAAAAGCTAGAAGAGCAGACAGGAAGAGAGGAGGAAAAACACTGCAAGGGTTCAGTGAATACCTGACAGGGAGAAAATAACGAGTGATGGCAGATGAGAGGTACAGGGATGGGTGTATGTGTTGAGTGGGGCTTCACAAATGTCAGTCCTAGGTTAGGTGCTGTTTCTTGTATATGTGAATGACAAAATGAAAGGAATAAAGTCAGAGGTATCCTATCGTCGAATTGCCCTGGGGAGACCCAGAGGGCAATACCCGCAAGGAAGAGAGGAGTGGAGCTGTTGACTCTAGATTGAGTTGGCGGCAAGTTAGAGTGAGGCATGTCTGGGTATGCCTACCCAGAGGCTTACCCTCTGGTGGAAACTTTGGAAACTAGCCACTAGCTCGGCCACCTACCCATGGTCGTCCTCGTCCATGTTTGACTGGAAAAAAAACTCAGAATACAAAATAAAAACATATATATATATATACATGTGGACATGGACCAAAAAAATAAACTTCCTACAGGAAGGGAAGAAAAAAAAGCGGGGTGTGCTGAACATTGTGGTCGAAAGCAGTGAGCCTCGGCGGGTGTCACTGAATGCCTTCCTGCGTCTGGACAGATACTGCAACACAGGAGACATCACTGCAGCTGAGCTTTGACGTAACAGGGTACGGTCTCTTCTGGAACGGTGAAGCAGTCGTTGTAGTAGTCGCTGCAGGGTTCACTCAACCTGGGGCACAACCTGCTGGTGCCCTTGAGGGAAGTGTTGTTAGTACTCGGCAACTGGGCAGGACTTCTGGCAAGCGACTCACAAGGACATTTCTCGACTGGCACTGTCGCGGGGGTAGTCACTGCTGGCGAGAATGGAGTCAATGCAGAGACGACTCAGGCGAGGGAGTCGTAGCAGCATTCACTGTAACTAGAGTGAGTGGGCTAGCAGTCAAAGTGACATCATACTTTGTGCAGGCTGCTCACTGAAGTTGTGACAAGAGTCAGACAGTTGCCTGCTGACAGGGCTACTGCGGCTTGACGGTATCATCCTCTCGACAGTTGGAGTTATAGTAGAGGTTAGGCATCCTCAGACTAGTTTTCTACACATAACTGCACCCTGACAGCCAAGCATGGTGTCTACGAATGGCGAGCATAAGAGCTTTTGTACAGGGAGGTCAGACGCTCGTAAACTGATGCCTGGAGTGACTAGTGTCAGTCGTCGAACGGTCACAGTGTGTTGACATGTAACACAAGGGTGTTACCAATGATCTGGGCTCAGACCACACTGTGGTCTACACACACATCTGGGCTCCGACCTCACATCGGGACACACGAAAAACTGCGGTTACTGCATGGCTTGCACTAGCAAAAGATGCTTTCCTGTGAACAATCGACACTAAAGCATTCACGAACATGTGTGAACACTAGTAATGGGACAGTGACTGAGAGGAATTAACACGTGACATGTTTCTTCTCTTAATCCTTGTCGACAATACTTAATACAAATTGCTCACTGTGAAACTATAACACTGCCCATGTGACATCATGTGGTGATGTCAGGCATGAGGTGGGGTGACATCGCGAGGTGACGTCAGGCAGCATGGTGACGTCGCGAGGTGATATCAGGCAGATGCCCTGGGTGATGTCACAAGGTTACGTCCTGGAGTGACGTCGGGCAGCATCATTGGTGACGTCGGGCAGACGTCCAGGGTGACGTCGGGCAGGCGTTGTGGTTGATGTCGCAAGGTGATGCCAGGCAGCAGACAACAGCATGTGGCTTTGAACATCTGGTTTGGTAACTCACATGGCTCGCTCCATATGGCTTGTAGTTCCACGTGACCTTGTCCACACGTGGCTTCGTGATCCATGTGGCGTCGAGTGACCTTGGACACTCTGATACACAGCTCTGGCAAAGAATTCACACTGAATTCTTAGAAAAACAGCAGAGAAGGTGTGAGAGTGTAGTGGTGTACGGTGGTGTGAGATGACCGTGGGTGAGTGAGGAGTGGTGCGTTTGGTGGCTCCAGGACCGCCGCACCTACCCTCATCACCCACACACACGTGGAGAATCAACCACACTGGATGCAGAGCTCCACACAAACTCACCTCTGACTTGCTGAAATAACCATGCTGAGCTGAGCAGCAGCAACAGCAGAAACATACAGGTGATGTTGAACACGTGACTGCATAACAGCATGGGACTCTCTGAAGACCCAGGTGATGCTGAACACGTGACTGCATAACAGCATGGGACTCTCTGAAGACCCAGGTGATGCTGAACACGTGACTGCAGAACAGCATGGGACGCTGTGAAGACCCAAGTGATGCCACAAACATTTCTCAAGGAAAATTCATCAAATTTCGTCCTTCATCCTGGTGATCCTGTGTCTGAATAATGAAACTTGCAGCCGCGACTTCAGGACAACTCGTAGAGAAACGGATGCTTCTTGTATAGGGCGATGGAGACAACATCTTGGGCTTCCTTACTTCCTCTGGGCAACACAACTGCTAGGACCACCGCTAAGCCATGAATAACACAATTGATTTGGGTGCTTATCCAAGCGGGGTCAACGATAAGGCTTCGGAGGCTTCGTTGCTTTATTTGGGTTCTTGGTACACAGGCAGTGGTTACACTAATATATAAATACTGCTCGTAGGCTAGTACACCAAACAGGGATGAGAATGAAATTAGCTTGAAAGCTCCCACACCTCCGTATGTCCTTGGATCAAGGTAAAATACATAGCTCTGTGCTTGGTTCTTGTAGGATTTGGTGGTTCTGTGGGTAAAGGCGTCATGTGGTTCTCGCTCACAATGACGGGCCATTACAACATGGGTTCGAACCCTGGCTAGCGCAGTGTTGTTATTGATATATATATATATTAGTTACCCTTTGTCCCGCTGAAGGCATTTTAATGATGAAATTCGCAATGCATTTCTTTATATTGTTGATGGATTTTTCCTCTATCTAAAATATACCTCAGTAATTTGGAATTATTTATAAAATCATTTTTAATATCAAGGTTCATCTAGTTGGACATTCATTTGCCAATATTAGCTGATGTTCTACCTGTGTCGTTTCTTTAGTAAGTTTTCTATATTTTCCTTCAATTTTCAGAATTATTCTCTTTCAGTTCCTTTCGGTTTCTTTAATTTGCTTTTATCTTCCCTTAAGTTATTTTCCCGAATTTCACTCTTTATTTCCTTCCTCTTACGTTTCCTTCACCTCTTATAGTGTTTTCTCTCGCATTCCTGAGAGTTTCTTGAGATATTTGTCCCCAGTCTCTTGTTGAGGCTTGTATCAACTCCCTTCTTATGGACCATAACAAATGCAGTTAACCCATCTGTGCGTGTGTGTGTGTGTGTGTGTGTACTCACCTAGTTGTGGTTGCAGGGGTCGAGTCATAACTCCTGGCCCCGCCTCTTCACTGGTCGCTACTTGGTCACTCTTCCTGCTCCATGAGCTTTATCATACCTCTTCTTAAAGCTATGTATGGAGCCTGCCTCCACTACATCACTTCCTAAACTATTCCACTTCCCGACAACTCTGTGACTGAAGAAATACTTCTTAACATCTCTGTGATTCATCTGAGTCTTCAACTTCCAACTGTGTGTGTGTGTGTGTGTGTGTGTGTGTGTGTGTGTGTGTGTGTGTGTGTGTGTGTGTGTCACAATTCATTATAATCCCCGCACTATGTTCCCTCACACTGTCACTACTCAGCTCACTCCACTTATTTACCGTCTATTTTTACCCCATGTACATTTACGGGTTAAATTTCAACTCATGTCGTGTGCGTATCCACTTTTATTTTGACATAGCACTTAGCTTTCAAATTCGCTCTACATAACTCTTTCCCGGTGTGTTGATTCTGCAGTCATGATGCACTTCCTTCCATTGCACTTCCTTCCATTGCACTTCCTTCCATTGCAAAGTTCCACTTGACCTTTCAAGTGTGTGGACCGCACATCGGTCCATCATACTGAAGAGTAAAGAATAAAAATGCACAGTACCGTGACTGGAACATCGCTACTTACGATGACGTTAAGTCCTGTTGGACCATAAGTAGTCATTCTATGTGCGGGTTATTTGTGTACACTCGAGAGTGCGTCACATGAGAATGAAGAGTGTATTCATCGATCTGTGTATATGGTCTTTACTTTTCGTATGATTGTTAGCGTAGGCTGTGTTTGTATAGTTGTTTTGTTTACATGTCATTTCAGAGTCAGATGACGGGTAATGGGTATTCCAAGGAAGATTTTCGTTAGTTCCACTCTGTCTGTCTGTCTGTCTGTCTCTCACTCTCTCTCCCTCTCTCCTGTCTGTTTTTTTCTTTTTTCTAAAATGTGTTTCCTTGTGGAAAACCAAAGTAATTTTGAGTCCATGCTTGTGTCTAGTTAGGACTAAAGACCATATATATATATACATATATACATAGCACCAAAACCTATTGCAGCACTGGCCCACAAACAGTCAAGTTGTGATGGCCCCATCGCTGAAAAACGCTTGTCAACATGCTTAGGGATGTAACATCAGACAGGGAGACTGCCAGTTTCCAAACTGTGAGAGCACATCACTCTGGGGACTTCCTCCAAACAGTTCCCATTTCGGCAATGAGAACACGCCTCGACCCTAAGACAGTGGCTCTCCGCGTCGCTGCTCCAATTCACACAAAATGTACTTGTGTTTGTGGCGATGCACGAGCCGACCAATATGGTCTACATGGTCTTAACTGCTCCAAAACCAAGGGTTGGCACGCAAGACACAATGATGTCAACGAAATTATAAAGAGAACCCTTGCTACAGCTGGATGCCCAGTCGAGAGAGAGCCCCAATCACTAGCAGTCAACAATATTCACAACCCAGCAAACCCTGATGGGATCACCATCTATCCTTGGAAGATTGGGAAGCTCTTAGCTTGGACGTAGGTGCCAGTCAGCGTTTCGACGCTGGCTGGCACCTACATCCATCACAGTGTCGAGCGACAGGGAGCAGCTCCTAATCACAGGTAGGAGTACAAGATCGGCAAATACAGAGACATAAGCCAAGAGTATCAGTTTGTCCTGTGGGATCATGGGGAAAAAACCCAACATGCTTCTTTAAAGAACTGAGTTACAGACTTATCGACACCACCAGGGACCCGAGGGCGGCCACTTTCAAGTTCCAGCGCTTCAGTGTGCCCATCCAGTGAGGAAACTCTTGCTGCATACTTGGCGTCCGGCTTCAGAGGAGCTGGAGGAGATTCATAATCTTTGATATAATGTTCCAATGTATTCATGTTTGTATTTTTTGTCAGTGTATTATGTCTATAAATAAAGTTCCCATAGAATATAGAATATAGAGGGTGGTAGGAGAAGAAAACATTCAAACAGCTCTGAGGAGAACCTCGAGTTTTCCCTGAGGTACGTTTATTGTCTTCTCTGAGGATGAGGGTTCCCAATCAAGTTCTAGAGGTGGTACCTCCTTATATATATATATATATATATATATATATATATATATATATATATATATATATATATATATGTGATAAATATATAGGGAGGTACCACCTCTAGAACTTTACTGGGACCCTCATCCTCAGACAAGACAATAAACGTACCTCAGGAAAACTCGAGGTTCTCCCGAGCTGTTTAAATATTTTCTTCTCCTACCACCCTATATATATTGAATGAGTACTTTATTAATAGACAGAATGCATTGACAGAAAACACAAACATGAACATGAATACATTGGTACAATATATCAAAGATTATGAATCTCTTCCAGCTCCTCGAAGCCGGTCGCGAGCCAGTACGCAGCATGCATTTCCCTCTGGATATATATATATATATATATATATATATATATATATATATATATATATATATATATATATATATATATATATATATATATATAATATAAAACAGTTCTGAAAATACCTAAATACCTAATATATTTATTACAATTATCAAACTTATTGTCAGTTTCGCGATGACGATAATGATTATTGGCATTATTATTTCAATTATTATTGGATTTAAGCTTTCGATACTAGGACCACAAATCATCCCAATTCTTATTTACTTTCGTTTCTGCAACATAAAATGGCAGTGTGGTGACATGGTGGATGTCATGTGATACATCATTTTGTAATAGATATATTTTGCAACATATATTTTGTAATATATATATATTTTAAGGGGGGAGAAATAAATGGGATTAAGTCAGGAGTATCTGAGAGAGTTAGAGCTAAGGAAGGGGTAGCGATAATGTTGAAGGATCAGTTATGGAAGGAAAAGAGGGAATATAAATGTGTAAATTCAAGGATTATGTGGATTAAAATAAGGGTCGGATGCGAAAAGTGGGTCATAATAAGCGTGTATGCACCTGGAGAAGAGAGGAGTGTAGAGGAGAGAGAGAGATTTTGGGAGATGTTAAGCGAATGTATAGGAACTTTTGAACCAAATGAGAGAGTAATTGTGGTAGGGGACCTAAATGCTAAAGTGGGAGAAACATGCAGAGAGGGTGTGGTAGGTAAGTTTGGGGTGCCAGGTGTAAATGATAATGGGAGCCCTTTGATTGAACTTTGTATAGAAAGGGGTTTAGTTATAGGTAATACATATTTTAAGAAAAAGAGGATAAATAAGTATACAAGATATGATGTAGGGCGTAATGACAGTAGTTTGTTGGACTATGTATTGGTAGATAAAAGACTGTTGAGTAGACTTCAGGATGTACATGTTTATAGAGGGGCTACAGATATATCAGATCACTTTTTAGTTATAGCTACAGTGGGAGTAAAAGGTAGATGGGATACAAGGAAAATAGAATCAGTAAGTAAAAGAGAGGTGAAGGTTTATAAACTAAAAGAGGAGGCAGTTAGGGTAAGATATAAACAACTATTGAAGGATAGATGGGCTAGTGAGAGTGTAGGCAATGGGGTCGAAAATGTATGGGGTAGATTTAAAAATGTAGTGTTAGAGTGTTCAGCAGAAGTTTGTGGTTACAGGCGAGTGGGTGCGGGAGGGAAGAGGAGCGATTGGTGGAATGATGATGTAAAGAGAGTA
The DNA here is from genome assembly GCA_009830355.1 of Cherax destructor. Taxonomy (NCBI): domain Eukaryota; kingdom Metazoa; phylum Arthropoda; class Malacostraca; order Decapoda; family Parastacidae; genus Cherax; species Cherax destructor. The sequence continues at coordinate 138,335 of WNWK01001908.1, read as the reverse complement.
GTAAGGGAGAAAAAGTTAGCATATGAGAGGTTTTACAAAGTAGAAGTGATGCAAGGAGGGAAGAGTATATGGAGAGAAAAAGAGAGGTTAAAAGAGTGGTGAAGCAATGTAAAAAGAGAGCAGATGAGAGAGTGGGTGAGATGTTATCAGCAAATTTTGTTGAAAATAAGAAAAAGTTTTGGAATGAGATTAATAAGTTGAGGAAGCTTAGAGAACAAATGGATTTGACAGTTAAAAATAGGAGAGGAGAGTTATTAAATGGAGAGTTAGAGGTATCGGGAAGATGGAGAGAATATTTTGAGGATTTGTTAAATGTTGATGAAGACAGGGAAGCTGTGATTTCGTGTGTAGGGCAGGAGGAATAACATCTTGTAGGAGTGTGGAAGAGCCAGTTGTGGGTGTAGGGGAAGTTCGTGAGGCAGTGGGTAGAATGAAAGGGGTAAGGCAGCTGGGATTGATGGGATAAAGATAGAAATGTTAAAAGCAGGTGGGGATATAATTTTGGAGTGGTTGGTGCTATTATTTAATAAATGTATGGAAGAGGGTAAGGTACCTAGGGATTGGCAGAGAGCGTGTATTGTTCCTTTGTATAAAGGCAAAGGGGACAAAAGAGAGTGCAAAAATTATAGGGGAATAAGTCTGTTGAGTGTACCTGGTAAAGTGTATGGTAGAGTTATTATTGAAAGAATTAAGAGTAAAACAGAAAGCAGGATAGCAGATGAACAAGGGGGCTTTAGGAAAGGTAGGGGGTGTGTAGACCAAGTGTTTACAGTGAAACATATAGGTGAACAGTATTTGGATAAGGGTAAAGATGTTTTTGTGGCATTTATGGATTTGGAAAAGGCGTATGATAGGGTAGATAGGGAGCAATGTGGCAGATGTTGCAGGTGTATGGAATAGGAGGAAGGTTACTGAAAGCAGTGAAGAGTTTTTATGAGGATAGTGAGGCTCAGGTTAGAGTGTGTAGGAGGGAAGGGGACTATTTCCCAGTAAAAGTGGGCCTTAGACAAGGATGTGTGATGTCACCGTGGTTGTTCAATATATTTATAGATGGGGTTGTAAGAGAAGTGAATGCGAGGGTCTTGGCAAAAGGTGTTGGGCTAAAAGATAAAGAAGCAAATACAAAGTGGGAGTTGTCACAGTTGCTTTTTGCTGATGACACTGTGCTTTTGGGAGATTCTGAAGAGAAGCTGCAGAGGTTGGTGGATGAATTTGGTAGGGTGTGTAAAAGAAGAAAATTGAAAGTGAATATAGGAAAGAGTAAGGTGATGAGGATAACAAAAGAATAGGTGACGAAAGATTGGATATCAGATTGGAGGGAGAGAGTATGGAGGAGGTGAATGTATTCAGATATTTGGGAGTGGACATGTCGGCGGATGGGTCTATGAAGGATGAGGTGAATCATAGAATTGATGAGGGGAAAAGGGTGAGTGGAGCACTTCGGAGTCTGTGGAGACAAAGAACCTTGTCCATGGAAGTAAAGAGGGAATGTGTGAGAGTATAGTTATACCAACGCTCTTATATGGGTGTGAAGCATGGGTGATGAATGTTGCAACGAGGAGAAGGCTGGAGGCAGTGGAGATGTCATGTCTGAGGTCAATGTGTGGTGTGAATATAATGCAGAGAATTCGGAGTTTGGAAATTAGGAGGAGGTGCAGGATTACCAAAACGATTGTCCAGAGAGCTGAGGAGGGGTTGTTGAGGTGGTTTGGACATGTAGAGAGAATGGAACGAGACAGAGTGACTTCGAGAGTGTATAAATCTGTAGTGGAGGGAAGGCGGGGTAGGGGTCGGCCTAGGAAAGGTTGGAGGGAGGGGGTAAAGGAAGTTTTGTGTGCGAGGGGCTTGGACTTCCAGCAAGCATGTGTGAGCGTATTTGATAGGAGTGAATGGAGGCATATGGTTTTAATACTTGACGTGCTGTTGGAGTGTGAGCAAAGTAACATTTATGAAGGGATTCAGGGAAACCGGCAGGCCGGACTTGAGTTCTGGAGATGGGAAGTACAGTGCCGGCACTCTGAAGGAGGGGTGTTAATGTTGCAGTTTTATAACTGTAGTGTAAAGCACCCTTCTGGCAAGACAGTGATGGAGTGAATGATGATGAAAGTTTTTCTTTTTCGGGCCACCCTGCCTTGGTGGGAATCGGCCGATGTGTTAATAAAAAAAAAAAAATATATATATATATATATATATATATATATATATATATATATATATATATATATATATATTATGCTACACGCTCGATGATCACATGACCCAGGTATCAGAGACAGGAAGCCTTCAAGAACATCAAAGCAATTCACTGACCCTTCCTGGTACACTTACAGATTTTTATAGTATCTGACCTTCAGTGTTTAATTTCAAGTCTTGACTCTTCATATTGTATTAGAGATTTGATAGGAGAGGATAGCTTGACAATCAAATCATGTTCGCTCACCCTCTCTTCTGTTCTCATTGTTTTATTGTATTATTTATCTGTTTTCATTCTTGACCAGAAAGAGATTAAATTGGGTAGCAAATGTTTTACATATTTTACGTTCATATAATGTGTCTAGATTATTATTACAGAATATAATATTGCATGTTAGTAGCTCGTGCACTGTCACAGAAACAGAATCATGTGATCATTACTCAGTGTCGTAAATGGTTGATGTAGCTTTCACCGTGTCCACCAATTGGCTGCTGGGTGGATCATGAGAGCCGTTTCTGCCTCACAGGGTATGATGAATATCATCTATCTCTTCCCTTTGATGCTATTAGGAAATTAGTTAAGGTACTTGTGATGCCACCACTGTACAGTTACCAAGGTGTTCAGTTACTTTGGACAAACCCTTTTGCCACGTTTAAGACAAGTGTTTTATCCACTTATAGGACAGCGCAGGACTTACGATGTCTTATAGGCAGACGACTTTTTGATTCTCCAGAGTAATTTATAGTAGGCGTTTTAATGTGTTTAATGCTAGGAATTGCCTTGTGAGGTCCAGAGTGGTTGTCATTGTATGTCTTGCACTGTCAAGGTTGTGTGTACCGTCTATTGAGTTCTAATTTCATAGTCTTGTTTATTAATATATTCTTCATAGCTGTCTCAGGGAAGTGTGTACTACCTACTGGGTTTTACTTACATAGGATTAGTTCTTATTTTCCCTGGCATATACATATCATGACGCCATTCTGGTTGATTTATGCAATATTGTAATCCTTTTTTCCTGGGGAATTTTCTTGGGTTAGCTTATTCATCGTGGAAAGTTACTAAGTGTATTTGTCTTCAAGGTGTACACTCCCTAGGTAAGAGTCAGTTAGAGTGTACTAACTTCTGTGTACTAATACACCTCTTATGTATTGCAAGTGTTAATGAATATTGGTTCACCGCCTCAAGGTAGACTGATATTGGTGAATGCCAAACACACACATTTCCTGCCCACACAATAACATTTCTGCATAAATTTCCTTGGGTGATAGATGGGGTTGGATCTACTGATCTCTGTATGTAGTTGTAAATATAGATTATATAACACCATGTATATTGCGGAACTCATTATTAAAGTCACGGTTATGTGAATAATCTTACTGTGCCTCCCGAAACCCTCTCCAGGTATACTCCAGGTATGCACATTATACACAAATAAGCTAACACAGGAGACTAAAACCTTTGACGACATTTCGGACCGATTTGGACAATTAACAAGTCACTGTATTGTCCATCTTTGTTCCTGATGAACATTGTGTTCTTTATAACAGTGCGACTCCTGCTGCCTAATGCCAGCCCTCTTAAACTTATTCCATAGTTTATTATTTATCTTTATCTACTTATCTAGACACACGCATATATATATATATATATATATATATATATATATATATATATATATATATATATATATATATATATATATATCGTGCCTAATAGGTAAAACTGGTCAATTAGCAAGAACTCATCTAAAATTAAGTCCTTTCTAAAATTTTCTCTTATACGTTTAGATATATATTTTTTTCATTTATGTTAATGTAAGAATTTATAATTTTGTACCAAGAGAAACTTTGAAAACCTACCTAACCTTATTATAACAAGCGCAATTTATTTTAGCCTAACCCAACTAAATATATTTTAGATACGTTTACAATAATTTAATAATAAACAAACACAATGAAATATATTTTTTTCGTTAAGCTCAGAATGATTTTTGCGAAATTATTGCATAGACAAATTTTCGCTTGTCTTATATGGCAAGAAGAGCGTTGCTATTTAAGCCAAAATCGCAAGTTTTATCTAATCGGCACGACATATATATATATATATATATATATATATATATATATATTATTTTTTTTTTTTTTTTTCAACAAGTCGGCCGTCTCCCACCGAGGCAGGGTGACCCAAAAAGAAAGAAAATCCCCAAAAAGAAAATACTTTCATCATCATTCAACACTATCACCACACACATACATAATCACTGTCTTTACAGAGGCGCTCAGATACGACAGCTGAGAAAAGTCCCTCCCAGCTGTCACTATCCTAGACCCCTCCTTTAAAGTGCAGGCATTGTACTTCCCATTTCCAGGACTCAAGTCCAACTAAATCAATTAACTGGTTTCCCTGAATCCCTTCACACAATGTTACCCTGCTCACACTCCAACAGATCGTCATGTCCCAAAAACCATTCGTCTCCATTCACTCCTAACACGCTCACACATGCTTGCTGGAAGTCCAAGACCCTCGCCCACAATACCTCCTTTACCCCTTCCCTCCAACCTTTTCTAGGACGACCCCTACCCCGCCTTCCTTCAACAACAGATTTATACGCTCTCCAAGTCATTCTACTTTGATCCATTCTCTCTAAATGACCAAACCACCTCAACAACCCTTCTTCAGCCCTCTGACAAATACTTTTAGTAACTCCACACCTTCTCCTAATTTCCACATTCCGAATTTTCTGCATAATATTCACACCACACATTGCCCTTAGACAGGACATCTCCACTGCCTCCAGCCTCCTCCTCGCTGCAGCATTTGCAACCCATGCTTCACACCCATATAAGAGTGTTGGTACGACTATACTTTCGTACATTCCCTTCTTTGCCCCCATGGATAACGTTTTTTGTCTCCACAGATACCTCAACGCACCACTCACCTTTTTTCCTTCATCAATTCTATGGTTAACCTCATCCTTCATAAACCCATCCGCTGACACGTCAACTCCCAAATATCTGAAAACATTTACTTCTTCCATAATCCCTCTCTCCAATGTGATATCCAATTTTTCTTTATTTAAATCGTTTGATACCCTCATCACCTTACTCTTATCTACGTTCACTTTTAACTTTCTACCTTTACACACTCTCCCAAACTCGTCCACTAACCTTTGCAACTTTTCTTTAGAATCTCCCATAAGCACAGTATCATCAGCAAAGAGTAACTGTGTCAACTCCCATTTTGCATTTAATTCTCCAAAATTTAATCCCACCCCTCTCCCCAACACCCTAGCATTTACTTCTTTTACAACCCCATCTATAAATATATTAAACAACCACGGTGACATTACACATCCCTGTCTAAGACCTACTTTTACCGGGAAGTAATCTCCTCTCTCCTACACACCCTAACCTGAGCCTCACTATCCTCATAAAAACTCTTTACAGCCTTCAGTAACTTACTACCTATTCCATACACTTGCAACATTTGCCACATTGCTCCCTATCCACTCTATCATATGCCTTTTCTAAATCCATAAATGCATATATATTATATATATATATATATATATATATATATATATATATATATATATATATATATATATATATATATATATATATATATTAACTCATCGGCCGTTTCCCACCAAGGCAGGGTGGCCCAATAAAGAAAAACTTTCATCGTTATTCACTCCATCACTGTCTTCCCAGAGGCATGCTTACACTACAGTTATACAACTGCAACAATAACACCCCTCCTTCAGAGTGCCGGCACTGTACTTTCCATCTCCAGGACTCAAGTCCGGCCTGCCGTTTTTCCTGAATCCCTTCATAAATGTTACCTTGCTCACACTCCAACAGCACGTCAAGAAGTAAAAACCATTTGCCTCCATTCGCTCCTATCTAACACGCTCACGCACGCTTGCTGGAAGTCCAAGCCTCTCGCACACAAAACCTTCTAGGCCGAACCTTACCCCGCCTTCCCTCCACTTCAGATCTATACACTCTCGAAGTCATTGTATTTTGTTCCAGCCCCTCTACATGTCCAAACCATCGCAATAACCCCTCCTCAGCCCTCTGGATAATAGTTTTGGTAATCCCACACCTCCTCCTAATCTCTAAACTACGGATTCTCTGCCTTATATTCACACCACACATTGCCCTCAGACATTACATCTCCACTGCCTCCAGCCTTCTCCTCGTTGCAACATTCACAATCCATGCCTCACACCCATACAAGAGTATTGGTATAACTCTCATACATTCCCATCTTTGCTTTCATGGATAAAGTTCTTTGTCTCCACAAACTCCTCAGTGCACCACTCACCTTTTTTCCCTCGTCAATTCTATGATTCACCTCATATTTCATAAACCCATCTGCTGACACATCCACTCCCAAATATCTGAACACATTCACCTCCTCCATACTCTCTCCCTCCAATCTGATATCCAGTCTTCCGTTACCTAATTTCTTTGTTTTCCTCATCACCTTACTCTTTCTTATATTCACTTTTAATTTCCTTCTTTTACATACCCTACCAAACTCATCCACCAACCTCTGCAACTTCTCTTCAGAATCTCCCAAAAGCACAGTGTCATCAGCAAAGAGCAACTGTGACAACTCCCACTTTGTGTTAGATTCTTTATCTTTTAAACTCACACCTCTTGCCAACACAAGAGCATTCACTTCTCTTACAACTCCATCTATAAATATGTTGAAGAACCACGGTGACATCACACATCCCTGTCTAAGGCCTACTTTTACTGGGAAATAATTCCCTTCTCGCCTACATAGTCTAACCTGAGCCTCACTATCCTCTCAAAGAGACTTCACTCTTTTCAATAACCTACCTCCTATTCCATGCATTTGCAACATCTGCCACATTGCCCCACTATCCACCCTTGCGCCTTTTCTAAATCTATAAATGCCACAAAAACCTTTTTACCCTTATCTAAATACTGTTCACCTATATGTTTCACTGCAAACACTTGATCTATACACCTACTACCCTTCCTAAAGTCTCCTTGTTCAGCTGCTGTCCTGCTCTCCGAAAACTTTGAATTCTTTCAATAATAACTCTACCATACACTTTACCAGGTATACTTAACAGACTCATTCCCCTATAATTTTTACACTCTCTTTTGTCCCCTTTGCCTTTATACAAAGGAACTATACACGCTCTCTGCCAGTTCCTAGGTACCTTACCCTCTTCCATACATTTATTAACAAAAAACACTAACCACTCCAAAACTATATCCCCACCTGCTTTTAACATTTCTATCTTTATTGCATCACTCCCAGCTGCTTTACCCTTTTTCATTCAATCCACTGCACCACTTTCCCCACACTCATAAGTGTTCTTCCCCACTGCTATAAAATGTTATTCCTCCTTGCCTTATACACGAAATCACAGCTTCCTTATTTCTATCAACATTTAACAATTCCTCAAAATATTCCGTCCATCTTCCCAATACCTCTAACTCTCCGTTTAATAACTCTCCTCTCCTATTTTAAACTAACATTTCCATTCATTCCCTAGGCTTTCTCAACTTATTAATCTCACTCCAAAACTTTTTCTTATTTTCAACAAAATTTGCTGATAACTTCTCATCCACCATCTCATTTGCTCTTTTTACATTGCTTCACCACTCTCTTAACCTCTCTTTTTCTCTCCATATACTCCTCCCTCCTTGCATCACTTCTACTTTGTAAAAACTTCTCATATGCTAACTTTTTCTCTCTTACTACTCTCTTTACATCATCATTCCACCTATCGCTCTTCTTCCCTCCCGCACCCACTTTCCTGTAACCACACACTTCTGATGAACACTAACACTATATTCTTAAACTTACCCCATACATCTACCCCATTTCCTATACTCACACTAGCCCATCTGTCCTCTAACAGTTGTTTATATCCTACCATTACTACCTCCTCCTTTAGTTTAAAACCTTCACCTCTCTCTTACTTCCTGCTTCCATTTTCCTTGTATCCCATCTACCTTTTACTCTCACTGTAGCTACAACTAAAAAGTGATCTATCTGTTTCCCCTCTATAAACATGTACATCCTGAAGTCTACCCAACAGTCTTTTATCTACAAATACTTAGTCCATCAAACTACTGTCATTACGCCCAATATCATATCTTGTATACTTATTTATCCTCTTTTTCTTAAAATATGTGTTACCTATAACCTTTCCCCTTTCCATAAAAAGTTCAATCAAATGCTCCCCATTATCATTTACACCTGGCACCCCAAACTTACTTACCACACCCTCTCTAAACGCTTCTCTTATTTTGGCATTTAGGTCCCCTACCACAATTACTCTCTCACTTGGTTCAAACGCTCCTACACACTCGCTTACCATCTTTTAAAACCTCTCTCTCTCCTCTACACTCCTCTCTTTTCCAGGTGCATACACACTTATTATAACCCACTTTTCACATCTGACCCTTATTTTAATCCACATAATCCTTGAATTTATAACTTTATGTTCCCTCTTCTCTCTCCATAACTGATCCTTCAATATTATTGCTACCCCTTCCTTAGCTCTAACTCTCTCAGATACTCCTGACTTAATCCCATTTATTTCTCCCCACTGAAACTCCCCTACTCCCTTCAGCTTTGTGTCACTTAGGGCCAGGACATCCAACTTCTTTTCATACATAACCTTTGCAATCACTTGTTTCTTATCATCTGCACTACATCCACGCACATTCTAACATCCCAATTTTATAAAGTTCTTCTTTTCCTTCTTTTTAGTAATTTATGCAGGAGAAATTCTGTTCCACTTCCCTATGGACATAAGCAGAAATAAACAAGAACAAGAACTAGGAAGAAAATAGGAGAAAACCCAGAGGGGTTAGTATATATATGCTTGTACATGTATGTGTAGTGTGACCTAAGTTTAAGTAGAAGTAGCAAGACATATCTGCAACCTTGCATGTTTATGAGACAGAAAAAGACACCAGCAATCCTACCATCATACAAAACAATTTCAGGCTTCTGTTTCACACTCATTTGGTAGGACGGTAGTACCTCCCTGGGTGGTTGCTGTCTACCAACTTACTACCTTATATATACACACGCCTCGACCCATTGACCATCCGCATTGGTGTTGCCCTTCGACTTGCCGCCCCTATTCTCGCCGAACACAGGTGTATTTGTGGCAGTGAAGCAGCAGACCGATTCGGGTACCATGGTCTTGTGTGTCGTAAATCCGAGGGAAAGATTGCAAGACATGAAGAGGTTAATAACATTATCAAGAGGAGCCTCACAACAACCGGATGCCCAGCAGTAAGGGAGCCACCCCAACTATGCAGATCTGATGGCAGCCAAAAGCGTCCAGATGGTATCACCATTCAAGCCTGGACAGACGGCAACCAGGTGGTGTGGGACTACACATGTGCATCTACCTTGGCTGATACCTATCTCCAATACACCAGGGAGGAAGGAGGGGCAGCATTATATTCAGTGACAAACATGTAACAATATGTACTAGACATGTATCTCTCACACCTCATGTACTATATGCCATCTTTATATCAACAATGTATCTCTTAAATCTTTTGTACCATATTATGTAATAATATATATATATATATATATATATATATATATATATATATATATATATATATATATATGTATATAGGAGGTACCACCTCTGCAACTCTGCTGGGGACCCTCATCCTCAGAAAAAAGTATAAACTTACTTCAAGGAAAGATCAAGGTTGTCCCCGGAGCTGTTTGAATATTGCATTCTCCTACCACCCCTTGTATTCTATATTCTATGTAGACTATATTTAAAGACAAAATACATTGACAAAAATACAATAGGGAGTAAAACAACATAGATAACATCTCAGAGCTACATCTCGAATACTTCGTCCAGCTCCCCGGCGGTGGGCCGCGTGTCCAGAATGCTGCAGTCATTTTTCCCTCTGGATCACATCATTGAGTCTCTGAAAGGAAAAGCTGGCCGCTCTGTGATCCTTGGTTTCTGTGATGAGTTTTTCACGCAGCTCTTTGAGGAACTTGAGAGCACACTTGTCCCATGATCCAAGGGACGAGAAAGAGTAGCACACATGGGAGAAAACTGAAGGACAGAATATTATTAGGCCTAATGAAACGAAAACAAAGAAAGAAATAAGGAATAAAATAGGAAAGGAGAAGAGGTAGAGAAAGGAGAAGAAAGGATGTGGTCATGTCTCGAGTGTTCTGAAGTTTAGAGCATTTGATAATGTAATGAGAAAAGAAGGCATCTACAGAGACAAAGCCACGACTAAGATTCATATTAGGAAAGCTGTGTATAAGGGATGCTTCAACAAGACGGCGACTATGAGGGATAGAAATTGGGTAGACAGTTTTAGCAGAGGACCAGTCAATATGATGACTGTGATCTATAACATGACAGAAAAGAGCGAAAAGAGCATTATTGGTGTCGGCAAGTCTCACACTTTTGTGTTCTTTATGTCTGTCAGAAAGAGAGCGGCCAGTTTCTATAAAGTACTGAAGTGGACAAGAGGAGCATGAAATAAAGTAGACACCAGGAGCATCAATAACAGGAGAAGTACGAACTAGACTACTGCGAAGTGTGTTAGTTTGGCAAACAGAAAGTTTGATGTCTAAGGAACGGAGCTGAGTTGTTGAGATTAGAAAGACTGGAAGTTTATAAAATCGGAAGGGTACCCATAACGAGAGAACGAATTGCGAAGAGTGGAAATTTCAGAATCAAGGAACTGAAGGTCACACATGCGGAGGGCTCGGAGAAAGAGAGAAATGAGAACACTGTTCTTAACAGAATGAGCAATGAGATAAGTAATGAATGTACATGCCGCTGTGCATAGGCTTGTCATAAACGGAAAAAAAGCGTGTAGCCGAGCGGTGGATATGTATATCAAGAAAAGGGAGGAAAGAGTTAGATTCCCTGTCAGCTTTAAACGTAATGCAACGAGCAAGATTGTTAAGGGCATCGAGAGATGATTATAAGAGACTAGAATTATGATGCCAAAGAGCAAAGATATCGTCTACATAGCGGAGTGAGAGTGAAGGGCGCACATCAATAGTACGAAGAACAGTTTCGATGTATTTCATATAAAGGTTAGCAAGAAGAGCCCATAGCGACAACGAAGGTTTGAAAATAAAATTTACTTTAAAAGGAAAAGGAGTTAGAGCCCACACAAAGGCGAATAAGATCAAGAAAGACATCAGTAGGAATAAGAAAATCAGTAACCCTTCATTAGCCTTCACATTGAGAAAACTGAAAACATCATCAAGAGGGACATTAATGAAGAGGGACTCAACGTCAAGACAAAGCATATTACAGGTCGGGAGAGGGCGAACACGTTCGATAAATTCTTGACAGTGGCGGAGGTGAGCAGGAGAAAAAGTACCAAGAAAGGGAGTGAGAGTTTTGGCCAGCCAAGAGGCAAGATAATTAGAGGCAGAACCTCTGGAGGATATGATGGGACGTAGAGGGATATAAGGCTTATGAGTTTTAGGAAGACCATAGAAATAAGGCAAAAGGGACAAAAAACACAGAAACGTTGAACAAGGTCAGAGTCAAGAGGACAGAGATCGGAAAGAGTCCGAAGTTTTTTGTTGAAAGATCTCTTGATGCCATCAATAGGAGTGGTAACGTGAGGAGTGTAGGTGCGTGAGTCAGAGAGCAAGGCTTCAGCTTTCCGGATGTAATCCTCGCAATCAAGGATAACCACCGAATTGCCTTTGTCAGAAGAGAGGATAATTGTATTAGATTGAAGAGAAGAAAGGGCAAGTTGATACCTTCGAGGAAGGTGGTAATTCTTAGACAACAGACTGTCACGAGCAGGAAAGAGAGTGCCACGAAAAGTGCACAGGCCAAGAAGACTCTGATATGAATCAAGAGCTAATCAAGTCAATGACAGTGCGAAGGGTGGGTGAGTGGCAAAGGAAAGACCAAAACCAAGAAGTTCAAGCTGATGTTGGGAGAGTGAGACAGAAGACAGATTAATAACACAGTAAGGGAGAATTTTGACCAAGGGCTATCTGAAATAAAACGTTTGTTCTGTAGTTTAGTAGAGTGAATTTGCGAATTAAGGCGAGCATTGTCAAAAGCAATGGTAGTGAGAAGAGTATAGAAAGCATCATCAACTTGAGACTTTGTAGAAAGAATGAGCTGTTGAAGCAAGAGGCCGGCATGATCAGCAAAGGGAGTCCCCAAGGAAATGAATTTGAGGAACTGGGAGAAGGAAGAAGGCAAAACTTGTTCAGCAAGACAGTCACATAAAAAGTGAAACTGATACTTACGACGCCTGAAACAATAAGAGCAGCCTCATAAAAACGAGAGAGAGATTTAAAAGGAAGAACAATAAAAACGTTGGAAAGAATAAGACGCTTACCTGCGGGGTCCATAAATAAGAAAAAGGCACAATATAATGACTGGAACAATTACACAAATAACCCGCACATAGGAAAGAGAAGCTTATGGCGTCGTTTCTGTCTGACTTGGACTATTTACAAGTTACACTAACACAAGAGAGTGAGGGAGCCGGTGTATATAGGCGAGGGGGACAAAGACAGGAAGAAGAAAGTAGTGGTAGTGGTAATGCCGATTGTGGCAGTAGTAGTAGAAGTAGTAGTGGTAGTAGAAAGTAGGGGAAGTAGCATTAGTGGCACAAGAGATAAAAAGGGGGAGGAGGGAGGCAAGAGTAGTGGTAGTAGCAGTAGTAATAGTAACGGAAAGGTACTCGTAGTAGTAATAGAAGTGGGGTAAGTCTAAGGACAAGAAAAAGGAACACTGCAGGAGAGCTAAGGGCCAACAAGGGGTAAGACCAAAAACACAAGGGACGGGGGGGGGATGAAGGACAGAGCACACTAGGCAGACGAAAACAAAGAAAGTAATATGGAAAAAATAGGAAAGACTAAGACGTAGGGAGAGGAGGAGAAGAAAGAATGAGGTTATGTCACCAGTGTTCTGAAGTTTGGAGCATTTGACAATGTAGTGAGAAAGGAAGACATCTACAGAGACAAAAACAGGATTAAGATTCACATTAGGAAATCTGTGCATAAGGGATGTTTCAACAAGACGGTGTCTGAAGACAGTTTCAGCAGAGGACCAGTCAATAGGATGACTGTGAGCTCTAACATGATGGAATAGAGCATTAATGGTATCGTCAAACCAAACACATACAAAATATTCAGAAGACCTAAAAGATTGGACAGAATAAGAAATAATTTAAAGACGGATTATTTTCAAGGATATAAGAAAAAATTTCAACTTCAGAATTGTAAGGAATTGGAATGACTTGATGAAAGTTAGTGATAAAAAGACTTCGCACACAGGTTTAGGGATATATACGATTGAACTCATGAGGCCAGGAGGAAAAGAGCCTAGTAAAAGCAAAAGACTATGAATAGTTGGTGATAGTCGATCCAATTTCAAGAAATAGGTTAGTAGACACACTGAGAAATCGGGGAAAGAAATCGATGATCAAAGCAGCTGTCTCTAGGTGCAAGGAATTTAATATTTACTGGAGGAGTCAGTCAAAAAGTTCTCTTCATTAGCTTCGTCTATGTATTCCTGAGGGGCGAGTATGAACACACACCTCTGAAGAGGATCTGAGAGAACAGAAAGTAATGAGGTATGAAGTGCATCAAACTCTTCATCGCTGCTAATTAAACGGTAATTAGAAAAATTGCCAGGGAGAATGAGCTTATAAGATGCGAAATAAAGGAGTCTGAATACAAGTGCTGGATGGATTGAGGTGCACTACACCTGTGATCGACTTTATTGTATGAAGATCTCCTAATTACCTCTTACTCTCGCTCCATCTAGATTTAGGTCTTGAAAAACCGTGAGACATTTGTGAATCTTTATTGTGGCTTCTTCAGTCCAATACAGAGAAAAACAGTGGAAAATTGATGGACTGAACACTTCGACTCCAGGCTAAGGGACTGATTACCTCAGACTCCTCCTCATGTTCCTTCGTTCTTCTCTGTACTGGACTGAAGTGTCTCAGTCTTCATCTAGATTTAGGTCACTGCGCAATCCAAGAAAAGCAGCCCCGCAGTGCACAACCTCTGCCCACTCTCGAGTCTAGACACTAATATCCCATTTATTTTATTAAAATGACAAATTAAAACATACACTACCCTATACAAATTTTGTACTAGAAGCAATAGTTTTGAAGCCAAGCTGAAGAGGCATTCTCTTATTATCTGAGAGTTATATCCCAAAATACAAAAGCACGTTAAGTTTGAAGCCACTTAGGATTGGCTTTATGAGATAAAGTTGATGGGTGAAGCCAGTCGGATGGAGCAATCAGAGATTATCACATGAAATCAATTATTTCAATTTTTCTTGTTTGTATCATAAAAAATGCAAATTGGGTTTTGAGCCAAAATCACTCCAAACTATTTTCTAAGTAAGATTAACCAGCATTTAAGATTTAAGTGCAATAAGTATGCTACTAAGTAATTAAGTAGTATTGATTTTAACTTGGGTACACAACACAATATTTTTTACCAATGTTCGTGAGTGCACACCCATGTTAAGTGGCCATGAAGGTACAATATGAAGATTGAACACACATGTTAAGTGGCCATGAAGGTACAATATGAAGAGTGAACACACATGTTAAGTGGCCATGAAGGTACAATATGAAGAGTGAACACACATGTTAAGTGGCCATGAAGGTACAATATGAAGAGTGAACACACATGTTAAGTGGCCATGAAGGTACAATATGAAGAGTGAACACACATGTTAAGTGGCCATGAAGGTACAATATGAAGAGTGAACACACATGTTAAGTGGCCATGAAGGTACAATATGAAGAGTGAACACACATGTTAAGTGGCCATGAAGGTACAATATGAAGAGTGAACACACATGTTAAGTGGCCATGAAGGTACAATATGAAGAGTGAACACACATGTTAAGTGGCCATGAAGGTACAATATGAAGAGTGAACACACATGTTAAGTGGCCATGAAGGTACAATATGAAGAGTGAACACCCATGTTAAGTGGCCATGAAGGTACAATATGAAGAGTGAACACACATGTTAAGTGGCCATGAAGGTACAATATGAAGAGTGAACACTGTATAAATACCCAATAAAGTCGAACACTGAATTTTTTATGATCAGAAGCGACATTCTCCAATTATTCCACAGAAGTCAATTTGGTTAATATAATTGGCACTCGACAACTGAATCAAGGTAAAGTCGACGTGAAATTTCTTTTGAGGAAAACCTACATCACCATTAAAAGTTTCGTTGTGGCCAGAAGAAGCATTCTCCAGTTATCGCACAGAATTCAACAGCATTTGCCTAAACCCTAAAACGTATCATCAGTTTGTATGCCGTTCAGAATCGTTTTAATCACTGAAAATGATACACCAGAAGTTGTCACATAGTTCCCGTGGAAAGGGAAACATTTAGATTCGATCCATGGAAGAGGAGGATAATTAGGGTTCTTTAGATAAAAGAAAAACAATCCAGTAAAGGAAATAATACAAGACCATTTCTAGATTAAAAGGGTAAGATGGATACTCGTGTGGTGAAATTTAAAAGGCCATCTAAAAAATGTTTTTTAAAGTTATCTCATGGAAACCAATTACAGAAATTGTCAATATAAAACTTAGCTGAGGGCAACACAACTGTCAACTGTTCCTTGAACTTTTCCCTACTAATTTTTGACCAGGGTTGAAAATTTGAAGCCAATCGGATACGGCATTCTGAAGGTATAAAAGTAAGGCTTCGAACAAGTTAGTTATATATAAAAACACTGTTCTTAACAATGTGTCAACTCAAAATTAAAGGGTTCACTAAATTTGTGAAAATAAAAGCCCTTTAAAAAATGCGTGTTTTCAATATTTACATTTTTTTTCGCAGTTCAATTTTTTTTTTTAATTCTCTATCATGAAATAAAAAAAATGTCATTTTGATTTTTTCAATACGTCCAATTCTTAAAACATCTATAAATATGGCAGTGGCACTTACAAAAAAACAAATTTAATAAACTGTATTTAAAATAAAGATACACTAATAGTTAAGTAGTTTGAAGCCGAACTGAAGAAGCATTCTCTGGTTATAAAATGACTTCCATTTTACTGATTAAAACTAGCATTTAAATTTTACAAAGACGAAAATTTATATCTAGCTTCCTTTTAACAAGGCCTATCAACTCTGAAAGATTGAAGGCTATCAGAAAAGGCGTTCTTCAGTAGTTGCTCTGATTACAATGATTTCAAGTTTTAATAACAATCTTATTAAAACTTCAAATTTACACCTAAACTTACGGGAGTTCGACCTTTTTAAGGAACACATCAGAGATTTGAACCCGATAAGATGAAGCATTCTTTAGTAACTGAATGAAAATTAGTATCTCCATTCATATAATAAAATTACCAAAATGAACTTAAGGAACCAAGAAAACAAAAATTAAGCCTTTCTTCCTGGAAAACAAGCCAGGGCTGGAAATTTGAATTCGATACGAACACGCATTCCTGAGGTATACCGCGGAACCAACGATCCCATGTTATGTGTCCCTCAACTCACACTAAGGTCCGGGGTTCGATTCCCCGGTACGGCTCGAGAAGATTAGAACGTGTTTACACAAGACACCTGCTGTCCCTGTTCACCCATCAGTAAAATGGATACCTGGGTGTGGGTCGCATCCTGGGACAAAATTGGCCTAATTTTCCTGAAGTGCTCTGCATTACAAGGGATTTTCTATATAGTAGTATGTCATTGATGTCAGCTAAGCTTGTATACCTTGTACACGTACTTGTAGAAATAAGCATATTATTATTATTCATCTGATTATTATTATTATTATTATTATTATTATTATTATTACTGAGGTATTTGCCTGCACACAAAGTAAATTTAACGGGTACCATCCTGACCGAAAGAAGCATCAATGATTAAATATTTTGGCCATTCAGATAAAATAAACAAAATATATTTAACGTGGTTAACCAGAAATAAAATAAATCGCTCCATTTCACTGTTAAAATTGGCAGATATGATCATAGACAATACAATTTCGAAAGCGGCCGCCGTTGAATTACTAAACATCATTTGTTTGTAGATTTGAAGCTGCTCCACAGTGTTTCAGAAAGTTACTGAAGTCATTACGGGAGTGTTTCAGAAAGTTACTGAAGTAATTCCAAGAGTTCGTCAGAAGTTATTGAAGTCGTTCCAGGAATGTTTCATAAGTTATTGAAGTCGTTCCAGGAATGTTTCATAAGTTATTGAAGTCGTTCCAGGAATGTTTCATAAGTTATTGAAGTCGTTCCAGGAATGTTTCAGAATATATTGAAGTCGTTCCAGGAATGTTTCAGAAGATATTGATGTCGTTCCAGGAATGTTTCAGAAGATATTGAAGTCGTTCCAGGAATGTTTCAGAAGTTATTGAAGTCGTTCCAGGAATGTTTCAGAAGATATTGAAGTCGTTCCAGGAATGTTTCAGAAGATATTGAAGTCGTTCCAGGAATGTTTCAGAAGATATTGAAGTCGTTCCAGGAATGTTTCAGAAGTTATTGAAGTCGTTCCAGGAATGTTTCAGAAGTTATTGAAGTCGTTCCAGGAATATTTCAGAATATATTGAAGTCGTTCCAGGAATGTTTCAGAAGATATTGAAGTCGTTCCAGGAATGTTTCAGAAGATATTGAAGTCGTTCCAGGAATGTTTCAGAAGATATTGAAGTCGTTCCAGGAATGTTTCAGAAGATATTGAAGTCGTTCCAGGAATGTTTCAGAAGTTATTGAAGTCGTTCCAGGAATGTTTCAGAAGTTATTGAAGTCATTCCACGGATATTTCAGAAGTTACTGAAGTTATTCAAGCATGCAAGAAAAGGAATAAAGAACAGGGAGTGAAGGAAAGGGAATGAAGGAAATTGAAAGAAGTAGAGGGAATGAAGGAAATGGAATGAAGGAGAGGGGATGAAGGAAAGGGAATGAAGGAGAGGGAATGAAGGAAACGGAATGAAGAAGGAATACAGGAAATGGGGTGAAGGAAACGGAATGAAGAAGGAATACAGGAAATGGGATGAAGGAAATGGAATTAAGGAAAGGGAATGAAGGAAATAATGAAGGAGAGGGAATGAAGAAAAGAGAATGAAGGAAATGGAATGAAGGTGAGGG
>WNWK01001908.1:12500-115000 GCA_009830355.1 Cherax destructor | reverse complement strand
AATCCCTACCCTGTCAGTATACCAGTGTGACAAACACGGACTTATCATTGCTGCTGTAATCATTTTATGAGAATCATTATAGGTTCGCTGAATTTACACGAACTGATATAAATCTTTTCTAGGTGGGGAAATGGAGCTGCTTACGAAGTGGGCGCCCGGAGGTAAATCAGCAGAGAATGGATAAATAGCAGTGGTACTGCTCACTTTGCAAATAGCAGTTTCCATGGCGTGGCTCTCTTGCTATGTTGCACTGGATCGTTCGCGTGTTGCAGAGTAATGTCTGCATGACTCTGGCTGCGGGAACAAGCACTCTTGGTATGCTTCAATTATTTCGCATCTTAGCATTTATATTTGTAAATATAGTGTCTGACTGATGTATATTACACAGAATGTTGAGGAATGTGATTCATTTATGGAAATATAGTGCTGTGTATAGTCTTGAAAAATGTGTGAAGCGGCAGTGAACAGTTTAAAGGGAATAGTGGTGAACTCTGGATAGACGTTCTCAATAATAGATAGACGTACTAAATGATAGACGTGCTCGATTATGGATGGACGTAGTGAATGATAGACGTACTGAATGATTGATAGAAGTGCTATTTATCCTTTTCCCATCTAACTTTCCCTAGTTGTTGTTCTGAAGGTTCTTCATGCAAAGTAATCCATCCTATGTGTCTCAAGATTAATCCACTTTTCATTTTCATTAAAGACAAGATTTGTTGGAATTTTTAACCCCGGGTGGCGCTAAAATGGGATATGATTTTCTTCTTTATTGGTCACCAACTCTTTACACTCACGAAGGATATTTTTAATGATATTCCTGAGCAGGATATCATCATCCTTAACAAGTGTGAGCACCCTGGGCACAGCGTTCTGGGAAACTACATAACTGGAAAGACCTGGAGCTAGACCCAAATATATCAGTGAAATGCTATTGACCATCATCTTTACTACGTGATGAATAACATTAACGTGTCTTTTGTAAAGTCCATATCTTTGATTTGTCAGTGCTGATGTCTTTTAAAATAGTATCGAATACAGAATAATTATGTGGAGGGTCAATTTTATCGTGAGGAATAAAACACTTGAACTATACCCAGGGGCGAATCTAGGGGAAATACAGCACTGAAATTGCGCCCCTGTCCGAACATCTGACACCAATCTTTCAGATAACTTTACCATAACATTAGCTCAAAAATACAAGTCAAGCTCGTTAAGAAAATTCTTGAGTACCTCCCTAGTTTGTATAGGAGTTGTGCAGTTGGTACTGAGCAGTGGTACTGTGAGCTATGTAGTCATGTAGCTCCCATCACTGTACTTTTCCTAATAATTTATATAAATGGTCTAACACTCTTGCCATCCTGGCGCCTGTCACCCATCATAATCTAAGACAGATCATACATCTCAAGAAATTTTTTTTCAGTGTCCGATGATGTCTTGTCTGTCTTTAATAGAAACTGCTGAGTGGCGCCCTTCTTCAAGTGGCACACAGGACACGTGCCATACCTGCCGTACTTTAGGTACGCCAGCACAACTTTTCGCCAGCGTAGCAGGCATGTTTACTCTAACACAGAGTTGAGTTTTAAGCTGCAGACAAAAGAATAAATAGAGAGGTAAATGTATGGGGGATCAGTCCCTGAGACTTGTGTCCAGGAATCTCTGGATCATGACTCTGCTAGAGATTGATCAAGACTAAGGTATAATCCCTTTAAAATTACCTCGTTGCTTCTTACACTGTCTTCAGAAGAAATTGTCGCCTCAGTAGTATATTGAAAATACCTACTTCGCAGGCGAGACGTTTCGTTAATAAAGATACCCAGATGACGCACATGCGTCTTATTCATCAACTTATCGATGCTGTATATCGTTAATGTTATTTGTTACTTGTTATCTGCTCGCTTTTGTTCTCCCAGCCATGATTATCTTTTAAAAAAGTCATGGGAACAGGGATCTCCTGCATGCACAAATCACGGGTCGGGTGGGGTTTGAACCCATGGCAAGCGAGTACCAAAATTCCCAGGCCAGAGGGTTGTTAACCACCTGACCAGCTGGCCGAGTGGTTTGTTTAGTAATCGAGATATTACTACATATTTCGTGATCCCTAACAGCACCTGGTAGTATTACGCTTTACCTTCTCATCTTCTCCTCTATTACAGACTTTAAGAATCTTTGAAGACCAACTCACTTCCTTGGCTTCCCGGTTTAAAAATTTGGCTACTTGCTACCTGCAAGAATTACTTGATTTATGATCGTGTGATTAGAGTTCTCCCACAGTATTTCCATTGCAATTTAAGGTGAAATAATTTATCCTCAGCACGGCAAAAACTGATTTTCGTGATAAATGTTCATTTATACACATCACTTTTTACTCCCCGGACCAAGCGCTGCAGCTTTTTCTTTTGGTACATCAAGAAACACAACTATTGTGGCATTTGATGAAAATAGTTGCCTTTGCATCAGTCATTGTTGTCGCATCATTGATGTGTCTGATGCGAGACATTCCAAACGTAAACACATTTCTGATGGATTACTAATCTTGCAGACGCAGTCTTTCCTAAGACGAAAAAAAAAAACAATAAACAGATGAAACACTTCAAAATCTTCTACTTCATTTATGAAGGAGATAGAAATGTAGAAACGATAATATTTTGAGGAACAAATGTGTCCAGACTCGAGGTAACATATGTCGTCCCGCCTCACTGATAACAAGTAACATATGTCGTCCCACCTCCCTGATAACAAGTAACATATGTCGTCCCGTCTCACTGATAACAAGTAACGTATGTCGTCCCGTCTCACTGATAACAAGTAACATATGTCGTCCCGTCTCATTGATAACAAGTAACATATGTCGTCCCGCCTCACTGATAACAACATATGTCGTCCCACTTCACTGATAACAAGTAACATATGTCGTCCTGCCTCACTGATAACAAGTAACATTTGTCGTCCTGCCTCACTGATAACAAGTAACATATGTCGTCCTGCCTCACTGATAACAAGTAACATATGTCGTCCTGCCTCACTGATAACAAGTAACATATGTCGTCCTGCCTCACTGATAACAAGTAACATATGTCTTCCCGCCTCACTGATAACAAGTAACATATGTCGTCCCGCCTCACTGATAACAAGTAACATATGTCGTCCTGCCTCACTGATAACAAGTAACATATGTCGTCCCGCCTCACTGATAACAAGTAACATATGTCGTCCCGCCTCACTGATAACAAGTAACATATGTCGTCCCGCCTCATTGATAACAAGTAACATATGTCGTCCCACTTCACTGATAACAAGTAACATATGTCGTCCTGCTTCACTGATAACATGTGGAATTAAACTAATTTATCTCCACTCATGATATGAACATAGTGTTAATTTATACAGATTTAATTGCTCTTTCTTTTATTGAGTACGCAGGAATGATAGCTGCCTTGCCATATATATATATATATATATATATATATATATATATATATATATATATATATATATATATATATATATATATATATATATATAAAGTTGAATTTAATGTACGTATATATAAGCAAATTTACATTAAACTAAAAGTGTCTAACAATAACGCGCCATCAATTCTGAGGAGAGAAAGTTGCTGGTACTCAAGTTTCTTTGCCCGACACAGAACGAGCAAGTGTGAAATTTTATTTCGAGAGATCCAGGGTATATAAAATCTTATTTGAGAAGTTAGATCTCCCAGGGTCAAGTGAAGAGAAAATCATGGACTGAAGAATCATTTATTAAATTTTAATCAGGTTGATGTTTCGCTCAAGGAGTGTGAGCAGTATTGAAGCAAAGACACTCATATAAACATTCACAGGAAATGAAATGTGTTTAAATGAAAGAGGATTATAATTAATGGGAAATTACATGCAGGGTGTTAATGAGACGGAACAAGAATGAGGAAGAGAAGCAGGAGAAAAAGAGGAGGAGAAGAGCAGGAGAAGAAGAGAGCAGGAGAGGAAGAGGAGCAGGAGAAGAGGACGAGCAGGAGAAGAGGACGAGCAGGAGAAGAAGAGGAGCAGGAGAAGAAGAGGAGCAACAGAAGAATAGGAAGTAAATGATAGTAAAGTGAAATATACATTTTCTTAAAAGTGATGAAGATCACTGAGTAAGAAATTGTTAAATTCACTGAGGAAGAATGTGATGATGGTCACTGGGGAAGAATGTGATGATGAAGGTCACTGAGGAAGAATGTGATGATGAAGGTCACTGGGGAAGAATGTGATGATGAAGGTCACTGGGGAAGAATGTGATGATGAAGGTCACTGGGGAAGAATGTGATGATGAAGGTCACTGGGGAAGAATGTGATGATGAAGGTCACTGGGGAAGAATGTGATGATGAAGGTCACTGGGGAAGAATGTGATGATGAAGGTCACTGAGGAAGAATGTGATGATGAAGGTCACTGGGGAAGAATGTGATGATGAAGGTCACTGGGGAAGAATGTGATGATGAAGGTCACTGGGGAAGAATGTGATGATGAAGGTCACTGGGGAAAAATGTGATGATGAAGGTCACTGGGGAAGAATGTGATGATGAAGGTCACTGGGGAAGAATGTGATGATGAAGGTCACTGGGGAAGAATGTGATGATGAAGGTCACTGGGGAAGATGATGAAGGTCACTGGGGAAGAATGTGATGAAGAAGGTCACTGGGGAAGAATGTGATGATGAAGGTCACTGGGGAAGAATGTGATGATGAAGGTCACTGTGGAAGAATGTGATGATGAAGGTCACTGGGGAAGAATGTGATGATGAAGGTCACTGGGGAAGATGATGAAGGTCACTGGGGAAGAATGTGATGAAGAAGGTCACTGGGGAAGAATGTGATGATGAAGGTCACTGGGGAAGAATGTTATGATGAAGGTCATTGGTGAAGAAATTGTTGAAAGAGGTCACTGGGGAAGAATGTTATGATGAAGGTCATTGGTGAAGAAATTGTTGAAAGAGGTCACTGAGGAAGAATGAGGTGAAGGAGGTCACTGAGTGTGAAAGTGATGAAGGTCACTGAGTGTGAAAGTGATGATGAAGGTCACTGAGTGTGAAAGTGATGATGAAGGTCACTGAGTATAAAAATGATGATGAAGGTCACTGAGTGTGAAAGTGATGAAGGTCACTGAGTATAAAAATGATGATGAAGGTCACTGAGTGTGAAAGTGATGAAGGTCACTGAGTGTGAAAGTGATGAAGGTCACTGAGTATAAAAATGATGATGAAGGTCACTGAGTGTGAAAGTGATGAAGGTCACTGAGTGTGAAAGTGATGAAGGTCACTGAGTGTGAAAGTGATGAAGGTCACTGAGTGTGAAAGTGATGAAGGTCACTGAGTGTGAAAGTGATGAAGGTCACTGAGTGTGAAAGTGATGAAGGTCACTGAGTGACAAAGTGATAAGGGAGAAATGATATTTCCTGAAATTATGTTAATGAATAAAAAAAATACAGAAAATAATTGAAAGATAAATTTTCTCTTCAGTGTTTCCTGGACTTTAACAGCAGAATATACTGTATTAACAAATACATATATAAATTACCTATCCTGGCAAACATATACAATGTATAACACCAAACATATTCACAGTGAAGCCTTAAAAAAATAATGACCTCGTATTTAGAAAAACTACTAAGTTTTTGTCAGAACTTTAGAACTACCAGATAAAATATTGGCCTCAGTGTATTGACTCTTGTCTGCAAGCAAGTAGATTGTGAATAAGACATATATGCAACAGTCGTGTTTCTTTATCGTTGAAACGTTTCGCCTGCGTGGTAGGCTTCTCCAGTCAAATACAGAGAATGGCTTGCAGGCAGCAGATGTTGCAAGGTAATATATAATTTTCAACACGCAAGCAAGCAACTGTTACCAGATTGCTTTTCCTTGCCTTAACATTATATGTCTTTCTAATAGACAGTGCTCAAACAAATTATTTTTCCTCATCCCTCTTCCCTTGTTATCTCCTGGAAGGCTCTTCAGATGCCAGTGTACTCCCTCACCCGTCTGGAATACGCACCACAAGCACCTGGAGAGCTCTCACCAACTGACTACTTCAATAAATATTATATACCTCACTCCTGGAAACCTCTTCTTTGATCCTGCGTTTCTTATTCCATTTTCTGATTTAGGGTGAGTGCGAGCTTACCTGCTTTCAGTTGCAGGGGTCGAGTCAATGCCACTAGCGTCCGTCAGTAGCCGGGTTCACTCCTCTCAGATCTTGTCAGCCAAAGCGTATTTATTATTTTTAAGCCGAGTTTGGAATTTGGCATCGTCACTTTTCATCCAGATCTTTCCTTTTCCTGACGTTTCTGAGACAGACGAAATACATCCAGACGCCATTGGGGATAATCTGTTTCATCTCTGTACCAGAAAACTTGTCTAATATTTCAACGTTACTCTGCTCACTATATGTTCCAGACTCTCCTCAGAGACCATTACAATAATTTCTTGTTGAAAATGGTATATAATACTGACAAGTATAACAATTGTTTACCTTTATTATTGAAACGTTTCGCCTAAAAGGTAGGCTTCTTCAGACAAATAAAGAGGAGAATGGATTGTAGGCAGCAGTAGTACAAGGTAAAGATTATATAATATACTCCATCATCCTTGGAGAAATAGTTCCGGAAGTGGTCAGTCCCTCATCCTGGAGAAGAGTTCAGTTCCATAGTTTGGAACAATGTGACCCTGAAACATGAGAATGGAGTCTTTTATACTCTGGAAGGTGAGGCGGAAGACATCGTAGACGTTGCAC
The DNA here is from genome assembly GCA_009830355.1 of Cherax destructor. Lineage (NCBI taxonomy): Eukaryota > Metazoa > Arthropoda > Malacostraca > Decapoda > Parastacidae > Cherax > Cherax destructor. Next base: position 108,232 of record WNWK01001908.1, on the reverse strand, counting down.
TAGTAGAAGCAAAAGGTAAGAATTGGGAAGCACTGCGACAAGCCTAATGACCGATGCTAAGCAGGTCCCTTTGGAATCCAACCCTTCTCACTGACAACTAGTGAGGAAGATTGCTTAACCACTAGTGAATGAATAAGGGCTTGATTCGAGAGGGTCCTGCTTAGAAGCAGTGCTCTTCAATTCTTACCTTTTTCCTTCTACTAGTGGACCCTGTCCCTTGCAACATCTCATATATCTTTCACCTCTCTTTCGGCAGTATATAAGACTCCATTATCATGCTTTAAGTTCACGTTGTTCCACTGTTTAACAAAGTTTAGTCTCCGTCGTACCTCATTACGTCAGTTCCTGGACAAGACTTGATCCATATTTCTTTACATTATTGAGCTGGTGAATGGTCACGTAACACTTACCTACGATACTACGTTGATCTAAACCTTGTTTACCATTCTAAAGGTGCTTACGTTTACACACATTGTATACGTCACAGATATGATAGTGTAAATTTGTACTCGCTTATATACTCACCTATATATTGTTGCAGGGGTTGAGTCACAGCTCCTGACCTTTCTTCTTTGCTGATTACTACTATATCCCCTCTCTCCCTACACAAAAAGATCTTTATCGTACCTCTCCTTTATTACTTCACTCTCCAGATTGTTCCACTTCATGACAACTCTAAGGCTGAAGAAATACTTCCTAATATCCCTATGCCTTATCTGAGATTTCAACTTCGAGTTGTGTCCTCTTGTTCCTGTATCCCGTCTCTGAAATATTCTGGCCCTGTTCACATCGTCAATTCCTCTCAGCATTTTGTATACTCAAGTACATGTACTCACCTGTACGTGGTTACAGGGGTAGAGCCTCAGCTCCTGGCCGTTACTAGCTTCATTCTCTCCTAGCTTCGAAAGCCTTATCATACCTATTCTTAAAGCTATGTAAGGATCCTGCCTCTATCACTCCACTCTCAGTGTCGTTCCTCTTCCTGACTACTCAAAGAATACTTCCTATCATCCATGTGAGACAAGAGTGTTTTCTGTGTACCCTTGTTTTGTGTGTGGGTGTGTGGGTGCAGGAATGTTCAAACAATATAATTTTAACAGATTACAGAGTTTGGCAGATTAACCTGCATCAGTAATAGTGTTTAGCTGATTAGAGTTCAATCACTTAAGTGTTCAGCTGAATAACATTCACAAGAGTAGTGTACTGCAGTTATTTTTAGGCAGTATTATGTTCAACATTTTATGAACCTGAAGCTTAGTGTTCAGCGTCACAGTATTAAGTAGCCGATTTGTGCACTGCAGCTTAGTGTTCAGCATCTTAGTGTTCAAAAGCATAGTGTTCATTAGTATAGTGGTCAATAGCTGGGTGTTCAGATGTGTATTTTTCAGCCTCTTAGTACCCATAAAGTCATCGAGATGATAGTTTCGACACTTTAGTGTTCAAAATCACGTCAACTGATTTTTGTTCAACAGCTGCGTCTTAAGCAAGTGTGTTCAGCAGCTAAACTTTCATTCTTTTGTTCAACAGCTTAATGTTCATTATTTGAACAAATGGTTTAGATAACTGACAAGTTGATAAAGGAGACTCTTGCATTGTACTGAAAGAGCCACTGGCTGGCTCCTTCAGTACAATGCAAATTTCTTCCACCTTTCTCTGCATCGGACTGGAGGAGCCACTGGCGGGCGAAATGTTCCCAGCATGAAGATACCAAAGGTTGCACAAATGTCTCATTTATCAGCTTAATGTTCAGCTGCTTAACATTCATAAGGTTAATTTTCAGCATTTTAGAGTTATATCTTAATGTTTAGTGTTGAGAATGCACTAACAATCCGTACACTGCTCAGAAACGTAGTGAAAATTTGCTTATAAATCTGCAAAAATCAGTATAAACATACCAAAAACATACACATCCCTTATTTGAATTTATATTAATGTTCAGTGATAAACTGTTGGTGTTCAGCATCATAATAATCAACAGTTTACGATTCATTAGTGTTCATCAACAGTTTGTTCAGTATTCAAATCACATATGCAATTGAATTTCAGAGTTTCCTGGAAACCTTCTAACAAACATGAGTTTATCCATTGTTTTCGTTGGTTCACGAGACTAGAAGCAAGAGACGGATATAATCAGCCAGCATCCTTCTCATCTTAAGATTCGCCTGAGTTTCTCTGTCTCCTAATATCATGTTTATTTTTCCTCTATAATCTACCTTGTCCATAATTACTATCCCATTTGCTTTGTTTACTTTCGTAAGGTGAAGTCCAGGATCTTTCCTTAATTCATGGTATAACTTAACAAATCTTTGAGGACAATTGTGTTGCAGAGGTGTGAGCTTTGCTCACACCTCTGAATTAAGGAAAGATCCCAGACTTCACCTTACGAAAGCAGACAAAGCAAATAGGATAGTAATTATGGACAAGGTAGATTATAAGGGAAAAATAACATATTAGAAAACAGGGGTACTGACTAGCCCCTTTCATTAAGAACATAAGAAACGAGGAACACTTCAGCAGGCCTCCTGGCCCACACTAGTCCTTCTCAAACACAAACCCTCAACTGAACTAAGGAAGCAACTGGAGTGTTGCACTAGTGTTTCGTTCATCAACTTTTCGGTCTTCTGAACCATTTATATAACAACATGTAGAGGAAAAAAATGCAATATTATTGAGAAAAATCTCCTCTGGCCTATATTTTCTAATTTATTTCTTAGACAAATTGCTGAGAGCAACAATTAAATCTTTGAATACATCCAAAAGATACAAAAAATTACAGATACATGTGATTACAGATACATGTGATTACATATACATGTGATTACAGATACATGTGATTACAGATACATGTGATTTTCCCCACTGATTGTTTCTATAATCCTCGCTAAGATGGTCTCCAGAAGCACAATAAAACTGCAGTCATCACTTCTAATTTTATTAAGAACTTCACTGTAGCCAAAAGTAGCCACTATGATACAAAAAAAAAAGACAAGAGTCTAAGTCATCCCTTGTAAATGGATGTGACAAACTTGACTTTGTGTTAATTTCACATTGTCAAGCGTCAAAGAACACGTATGTGTCAAAAAACACCTATGTTCATGAAGAACGAGAAATCCAAACATTTCATGAGATGAACATTGAGACAGCAGCAACCACCTCACATAATGGACAGATACCATACTGGTTATCAAAGAATGATAACTAGTTACTAGAGAATGATAACTACTTATCAGATAATGATACTAGTTATCAAATAATAACTAGTTATCAAACAATAACTAATTATCAAACAATAACTAGTTATCAACTAATAACTAGTTATCAAGTTATTAAATAGTAATAACTAGTTATCAGATAATAACTAGAATCGCTGATATATTATGAACATTAACTCATATTACGCAGAAACAGGGTACCATCATGCTTCCCAAATCCTTCGCTGCCACCTTGTATATATTTACTCATCTCATATTGTTTTAGCCGGCTTGATAAATCTCACTGTTTGGCCAAATGTTGTTATCATTGCAATCCACATTGTCGCTATTCACCTTTCTTTACATTTCTAATTTGTGAATATTGTTTTCTGAGTTTTGTTGGTATTTATGCTGCCCTGTGTGTGGCCTTGGATCTTCACAGTAATGTACGGTTGTTTTAGCTGTATTGTTGACTGTTTCTGAGAGAAAAGGACGGCGCTCCAATCTTTCATCAAATTCGTAATGTTTCGTAAAAGTATTTCTCACACTGTCTTTGAAGAATGAGAGACACCTGTGCAACGTTTGGGAATTTTTATTGAGGAAACGTTTCGCCAGCCAGTGGCTTCTGCAGTCCAATAGAGAGATGAAAGATCGAAGATGAGAAGTTTGAGGTAATCAGTCGATGTGTTCAGCCCATCACTCTTGAGAAATGCACAGCATATGCTCGGAGAACTGGATTATATACTGCGCATATGTTGTACATTTATAAAGATTGATGGATTGAACACATCAACTCCCATTTGTCACACATTGTCTTTGCAATGATTTTTATTTCTGTGCCATTTTGTGCTGATTCCATCTCGTAAAGAGGCTTGCTTCTGCATCTTAATTATAAAGTCATCTTAGTATCTTCCAGCTTCTTGAACTTAGCCTATGCTGAACGTTGTGGTTCAATAAACAGCGTCTACACTATTTTGACCAGAGGTAATTTGCATACCTTGATACCTATGCAGATTTTTGTGATGATTTTCATTTAATATGATATACTTAGTGCAGATCTGTACTTGTAATGATCAATCGTAAGTTTGACGAAAATGGTATAAAATACTGACAAGTTGATGAGACAGACACTTGTGCAACTGTTGCATATCTTTATTGTTGCAACGTTTCGCTTACACGGTAGGCTTCATCAGTCAAATTCGGAGGAAATTATATTGTAGGCAGCAGGAGTAGCAACGAGGCAATGATTATGTAATCAGTCCATTAACCTTGGAGACATAGAGGTGGTGAGTCCCTCAGCCTGGAGAAGAGTTCAGCTCCATGGTCAATCATGTCAATCAGGTAATATTTCAGTAATATTTAATATTGTGACTATGACTTCTAATGAAGGCTTTGAATATATTCCTACATAACGTCTTTATTCAGTAAATAATGGTTTATATTATACTTCTCGTTTTACAAAATTCCATCGTTAATGAATATGTTCTGTTGTGGTTAACACAGACAAGCTTGTCCCACAGTGGTGACAAAAAATAGATGCACTGTTTTCCTGGTAAAAATTAGGTGATTAGAACAAAGAGAAAGGACGAGAGGATAGCCTTTTTAACCGATAAAAAAAATGAGGGTTTGAAGAAATGGAAGCAAGCGACTGTAAAGGATTCGTTTATCACCAGTCTGGAGCAGCAGCAATAAAGCCAATGAATATTATAGTAAAAAAAAAACCCTACAATCCTCTGGAAGCAACTGGAGATGTAATCAGGAAAATGAACAGCAATAATGATGCCACAATCATTAATGATAAGGCAGAATTAGCAGCCGCGCCTTGAGCTAATTCATAGATTGCACTTAATAAGCAGCTAATCACCAGAATGACAGAATGAACGAATAACCTCGAGACTATGACCATCCAAACTTCACATATCGAGAAGAAACAATGAATAGTTGACCACTACAAACCGGTCTGCCGACTCTATTCAAACACTCTTACACGGACTCTCACATTATCTGCACCTACGTCAGTTTTACTACCTTACTCCCTAGTCTGCAACTCAGGTTGCTTACTCAGTTGCACTGCCCCTTTTCATCTGACCCATCCTTCCTCTTAGCACCTGAATGTGAGCCCCTAGTAAGTGCAAGGTTATGAGGAGGATCCTGGGATGAAAGAGAAGGAGTAACAACGGAGAGAATGAAAACTCTTAGAAAGGGAACGACTCAGTGGATGAATATCACACAAAACGTTTTCTCTGATACAATTAGTAACGCATTAGGCAGCACTTGCAAATTAATTTTTCAGTTTTTGAAACCTAACGAGGAACCTTTCCTGTTATTTTAAATAGTGTAAGTTTGTTTTTTGGAATATGTGTACAGTACGTCGCTAAAATGGACTTCTGTTATCATTAAGAAAACTGTACACAAATATTTAGAAAGCTCAAGAGGATTTCAACATGGCTGATCGTAGAACTACGATGGTTTGGATAAGATAGTTTAAATGAACATGATATAATATCACCAGGAAACAGGAACATGTGCAACTATTTATAACGAGCGAGAGAAAGAAATAAAGATACGTCAAGAAGAATTATAGTGAAGAGCATCTTAGAAACAAAGTAAGATACTACTAAACGGAGTAATAAACTTGGTGAAGCAACGCTCGTTAAACAGAAAACAAACACGGAAAACAAGAACTTGAAATTGACCCAAGCAAACGCAATCCAGCCAGTTCTCTCTTCTCTCAATTGACTTCCATTGTCACACACATCTTACAGCACTCTTGGTTAATTGTTCCAGCTCCTGTCTTCTCTATCCCTATCTTTTTTCAACTTTCTTACTGAGTCTGCCTCTTCTTGCTGTCTGTCTTCACTCTCACAATATAAACATCCAACGCCTTCACCATGATGCTTCATGCACACTGCTAAACACACTTCCCTTACACAACAAGCATTTTCTCCAAAGAATATCGTGTACAATGGAAACCTTCACACACACACACACACACACACACACACACACACACACCTCCAGCACTCTCTCTCGCACATCCAGCACTCTCCCTCACACCTCCACCACTCTCCCTCACACCTCCACCACTCTCCCTCACACCTCCACCACTCTCCCTCACACCACCACCACTCTCCCTCACACCACCACCACTCTCCCTCACACCACCACTCTCCCTCACACCTCCACCACTCTCCCTCACACCTCCACCACTCTCCCTAGAACCTACAGCACTCTCCCTCACACCTACAGCACTCTCCCTCACCTCCAGCACTCTCCCTCACACCTCCAGCACTCTCCATCACACCTCCAGCACTTTCCCTCACACCTCCAGCACTCTCCCTCACACCTCCAGCACTTTCCCTCACACCTCCAGCACTTTCCCTCACACCTCCAGCACTCTCCCTCACACCTCCAGCACTCTCCCTCACACCTCCAGCACTCTCCCTCACACCTCCAGCACTCTCCCTCACACCTCCAGCACTCTCCCTCACACCTCCAGCACTCTCCCTCACACCTCCAGCACTCTCCCTCACACCTCCAGCACTCTCCCTCACACCTCCAGCACTCTCCCTCACACCTCCAGCACTCTCCCTCACACATCCAGCACTCTCCCTCACACCTCCAGCACTCTCTCTCACACCTCCAGCACTCTCTCACTCAACTCTCAAACATTCCCACACACTTCTCACATTCTCTCATCTCCCATACACAGTGTTTACCACACAGTCTCCCATACACAGTGTCTGCCACACAGTCTCCCATACACCCTGTCTCAAACACATTCTCCCACACAGTCTCACACACAGTCTCCCACACAGTCTTCCATACACAGTCTGCCACACACAGTCTGCCACACACAGCCTGCCACACACACTCTCCCACACACAGTCTGCCACAAAGTCTCCCACACAAACACACACACACACGGCGGGAGTAACAGCACCACACAGTGCTCATGAATTTTAGTGTTTTCTGGCCTATCCAAGTTTATTGCAGGGATCATTGAAAGCGTCAGGGTCAGTGAACGACCCGAGAAGCGAAATACAAGCTGCCCTAAATCAGAAAAGGGAAGTGAAAGCTACAATTTATATAAAACAATTTGAAAGTGAAATCAGTCCCAGAAAAGTGAGGCTGGACGGTGTAGGCACTGGGCCTCCAGCCTCATACACACACAAACACACACACACAAACACACACACACACAAACATACACACACACACACATATATAAACAGAAAATGAGGCCTCAGAGGGAAGTCGGAGACTCAGGGGACAAGAGGAAGATGGGCCTGGGAAGGAAGAGTGGATGGAGGGAAAAGACGGACCAAGTGTGGGAAAGCAAACTAGACGAGCTTACCACGAGAATGGAGAAGAGGATGGAGGCAGAGAAGAAAAAGTGGGAGTCACTAGCTGAAGCTGCAGAAGCCAAGATACAGGCCCTTGAAGATGAAGTAAATATGCATAATGAGATATAGTGCCAACAACCAGAGCGGCCATGGCATCTTCAGTAGGTACCTCAATATTAAACGATGGGTCTGAAGGAAAGAAAGGAGGCCCTAACAGGTCACAAGGCAAGGTCGAGGAACAAAGGGGGCACACTGTTGGGCACAGGGACAGCAGTATGTGAGGGGGAGCAGGCATATGTGAGGAGGGGTGCAGACAGAGGAGACAGGCCCCATGCAGAGGCACAACCAAGCCACCAGGAGGTACAGGAACTATTAAAAGAGGTGATTACTATGTATAAATGGGACCCAGAGACGTGAAAGAAAAAGCAATGGGAGGAGGGAGAGGTCCATCTTCATTCACAGGTTTCAGGAGAGCGAAGGGAAGACGTATGATGAAAGATGGCAGAGAGAAAAACAAGAGATTGAAAATATCATCAAACAGGCGAGATAATAAATTTTCAGAGAATATGGGGAGAGAAATCGGCCATGCAAACTGATTTTCAAGATTGAAATGGTGTGGGACAGGATCCTGCAGGAGAAACCCCGGCTAAAGAAATCAGGAACATACTGGAAGGTGTTTCTAGACCGTGACAGAGATGAAAGGGGCAAGAAAGAGAGACATGGCTAGAGTCAGCAAACAACAACCAGAGTCGAGTGGAGCAGAGTGCGCAAACACCCACAGACCCACCCTCAGAAACCCCCAGCCAAACACACACCCCACACTCACAACCCCCACCCCACAATAAGCAGTAAAATCCCATAGCACCCTGCCAGGACCCCCACCCCCCAAACCTCCCAGAATACAGTGTTAGAGAGGAAACTGAACGTATGGTACACCAATGCTGATGGTATAATGAACAAGTGACAGGAGTGGCACGAAAGTATTGCAGAGGCATCACCAGACATCATAGCCCTCACAGAAACCAAGCTTTCAGGAATGATAACAAATGCCAATTTCCAACTGGATATCAGATCCTGAGGAAAGACAGAGGGAACAGGGGGGGTGGAGGAGTGGCACTTCATCAAAAAACAATGGGATTTTGAGAAGTTGGAGAGAGGAGACAGAAGAGATGCAAGGGACTACATAATAGGAACACTTCAGACTGGAGTTTCCAAGGAGGTGATTGCAGTAACGTATAACCCACCACAGAACAGCAGGAGGCCAAGACAAAAATATGATGAGAGTAACAAAGAGATGGTTGACACAATGGGTGAAGTGGCCAGAAGGGCCCATGTGAGAAGGGCAAAGCTACTGGTCGTGGGTGACTTCAACCACAAAGAAATCGACTGGGAAAACCTGGAGCCACATGAGGGTCCAGAAATGTGGAGGGCTAAGATGTTGGAGGTGGTACTGAAAAACCTCATGAATAAACACATTAGATATTGTAGATATTGAGGACATCACATATGTGGTTCTTAGCTTTGAATACGTAGAAGAGTTACAAGTGGAGAGGGAGGCAGGAACGGCAAGAAGAATGAAGCCAAACTACAAGAGAGGGGACTATACAGGTATTACAAAAAAAATACATTTGTAATAAAGGGACTGTTCGGGATAACATAAAATTCTCTCAGATTTCAGATATTTATTATATTTCTATTAATATAAAAACATATAAAAACATATATCTTTTGACACTGTTCCACACAAGAGATTAGTGCAAAAGCTGGAGGACCAAGCAGGTTTAACAGGGAAGGCACTGCAGTGGATCAGAGAATACCTAAAGGGAAGGCATTAGCAAGTCATGGTGCGTGATGAGGTGTCGGAGTGGGCGCCTGTGACGAGCAGGGTTCCACAGGGGTTAATCCTAGAACCAGTGCAGTTTCTGGTATATGACGGAAGGAATAGACTCAGAAGTGTCCCAGTTTGCAGACAATGTGAAGTTGATGAGGAGAATTCAGTCGGAGGAGTATGAGGCAGGACTACTGAGGGTTCTGGACAGACTGCAGGCCTGGTCAAGCAAATGGCTCCTGTAGTCCAACCCCACCAAGTGCAAAGTCATGAAGATCGGGAAAGGGCAAAGAAGACCGCAGACAGAGTACGGTCTTGGGGGCCAAAGACTACAAACCTCACCCAAGAAAAAGGATCTCTGAGTGTGTATAATACTGAGCACATCTCCTGAGGCGCAACATCAACCAAATAACTGCTGTTCAGAACCATGTACATTTTGTACGTCTGTCCCATATTGGAATAAGCAGCTCCAGTTTGGAACCCATACTTGGCCAAGCTCGTCAGGAAGCTAGAGAAAGTGCAAAGGTTTGCAACGAGATTAGTCCCGGATCTAAGGGGTATGTCCTACGAGGAGAGGTTAAGGGAACTCAACCTGACGACACTGGAGGACAAGAGGGACAAGGGGTACAGCATAATAACGACATATAAAATACTCAGAGGATTCAACAGGATGACAAACAGGATGTTTCAGAGATGGGACTCAGCAACAAGGGGTCACAATTGGAAGTTGAAGACTCAGATGAGCCACTGGGATGTTAGGAAATATTTCTTCAGTAATAGAGATGTCAGGAAGTGGAATAGTCTGGAAAGTGAGGTAGCATAGGCAGGTACCATACATAGCTTTAAGAAGAGGTACGATAAAGCTCATGGAGCAAGGAAAGAGTGGACATAGTAGCGACCAGTGAAGAGGCTGGGCCACGAGATATGAATCGACCCCTACAACCACAATTAGGTGAGTACAATTTCTCACCTACATTCTCACACGCCTCTCATTCATCCTCACACATTCTTCAATACATCTCTATCATTCTTTCACAAATCTTCATCATTCTCCCAAACATCTCTTTCATTCTCTCATAACATCCATCATTTTCCCACACACCTCCATTATTCTCCCACACACCTCCATTATTTTCCCCCACACCTCCATTATTTTCCCACACACCTCCATTATTTTCCCACACACCTCCATTATTTTCCCACACACCTCCATTATTTTCCCACACACCTCCATTATTTTCCCACACACCTCCATTATTTTCCCACACACCTCCATTATTTTCCCACACCACCATTATTTTCCCACACACCTCCATTATTTTCCCACACACCTCCATTATTTTCCCACACACCTCCATTATTTTCCCACACACCTCCATTATTTTCCCATACACCTCCATTATTTTCAACACTCGTCCATCACCCTCCCATATCTAGCCACTATTCTCCCAGAAACCTCCATCATACTCCTTCATATCGCTTTATTTCTCCCACACACCTCCATCATTCTCCCACACACCTCCATAATTCTCCGAAACGCCTCCATTATCCTCCGACACTCCTCCGTCGTACTCTCTCTCACCTCCATCATTCCTCCACTCCCATTTTTACTGGCCCACACTCCTATACCCCTCCTTCAGTCTTTCGCTTGACTGCTTCATCCCCACACACTTCACCACGCTTCTTCTCATATTCCGCCTTGCCTCCTCCTCTACTCTTCCAACCTTCTTTCTCTAACAAAATGCTTCTCCCAGCTTTCACTTTTATCTTCACCCTTCAAACATTTATTTTTTGCGTATTTATCTTCTTATTTCCAGGTTATCCTTATCTACGCAGCCTCCTATCTCAGCTCTCAGAGTGAGAGTTTTTCAAAGACTCCTTTCCTTCGTTATTCCATACAAAAATTCCTGCATACACTGGTAAATTAGTTAAATACTTATCGTGAAACTGGAATTTTTTTTACGATAATTTTGCATATTTAAATTGTTTATCATTACAGTACAAAGTTCTTTTTAGAGGTAAAAAGTATATGTTTTTCACCTAACTGTTGCCAACGCATTTAGCAATGTGTAACGCAGCTGCTCACTGATAGTACAGTAAATACCTGGGGATCGTAACCAACAAAATGTGGTCCTTGTTAGTTCATTAATATGAAGTGACGTGATGTGAAAGTGTACATGTGTGGTGTACATGTGTGGTGTACAGTACCAACAACATGAAGAATTAGACACATGTGCAACATCTGGGTATCTTTATTGTGGACGTTTCGCCCTCCAGTGGCTTTATCAATACAAATCCAAGGGCATATTTTGAAGACAGAAGAACTATATACAGAATTATATACAGTCCGTAAGCCTTGGAGTTGAAGAGTACCGTAGTCTTGAAGAGTCTGATAAAGCCACTGGATGGCGAAACGTCTACAATTAGGACAACCAGATGTTGCACATGTCTAATTCTTCATCGTGATCTGGAGGTCCTATGAAAGTCAGCTCAGTACTTACCCACAGTGATATACAAACTGATTAGTTAGCCAATATTTTTTTCTCTCAATAAGTAGTCTTTAAGGATTACTTAGGTACCAAACAAGTAGTCGTTGGCAGACAAACTCATGTCCAATCTAAAGCAAGACTGATCTACTAGTTGGAATCAGCTTCTTTACCACAATGTTTCTAACAATAGATTATTTTAACTTATGTTTGCCGAGTTAAAATTATATGACATTCTCTACGTTTAATGTTAGTTTTGTCAAGGCTTCGATATATAGCGTTCCGGTGGAATATGTGAGACAATCCACGAAGAATTTAATCACTTTTCAATGACACTATGTAACACAATTTTTGTTCCTGGCAAATAAGTGTTATTTTCCAACTCATTTTATTGCAAAACAATAAAAAATGCCCATTATTCCTTTTAAACTTTGCTTTTGTTTCTTACTGGATGAATTTTTTGACAAAAAATGGCTAAATTTCAAAATTGTTTGCTAGTTTTGGATGTAAAACTAGCAAAATAAAACTAAAATTTACACAAATTTTATTTTAAACTTTCTGAAACATATTTACCAAGTTAAAAAGGAGCAGTTTTTCTAGATTTGTGAGCAGCAACAAATCACTTTCCCGTTTAAGCTCCCAAATGTTGTCTACCATCATGTTTTCATTATAAGATCCCTGATATCTGTGTTCAAGGTCCATTATATCTTGGTGGCAGCGCTGCCCTTGCTCCTCTGAGTATGCTCCCATATTCTCCTTGAAATTGTCAAGATGAGCATCATGAATATGGACCTTAAGGAACATCCTACAGCCCATCTGACCATTGTTTTTTACCAAGGTCTCAACAAGTTCCACATAACTGTCAGCCTTGTTGTTGCCCAAAAAGCCCTGTGTTACAGCAACAAAACTCTCCCAGGCTTCCTTTTCATTCTCTGTGAGCTTCTTTGAAATTCTGATCACTTCATGATTTTCCTGACTTGTGGTCCAGTGAAGATGCCAGCCTTCACCTTTGTCTCTGATAGCTTGGGAAAGAAGTCTTGAAGATACTTGAAGGTTGCAGACTCTTTGTCAAGAGCTGTAACAAACTGTTTCAATAGCACTAAATTGATGTGTAATAGAGGGAACAGAACCTAATTGGGGATCACCAATGATTTGTTTGATATTATGTCTTCCCACTGAGAACTCAGTCCTTGGAGGCCAGCGCTTCCTCTGGTAATGTGCTGTTCTGCCTCTACTATTCCAATGACAGAGATAACAAGGAAACTTTGTGAAACCTCCTTGGAGTGCCATCAAAAATGCCACCATTTTGAAGTCTCAAATAACCTCCCAGCCATACTTATCATAGTTCAAAACTTCCAGTAGAAGTTTGACACTGTTGTAGTCCTCCTTAAGATGCACTGAATAAGCCAAGGGAAGAGATGGATACTTATTCCCATTGTGCAGAAGTACAGCTTTTAGGCTTCTGGAGGAGCTGTCAATGAAGAGTCTCCACTCATCTGGATTGCATGCAATTCCAATTGCATCAAACAGGGCTGACACATCATTACAGTAGCACAACCTGTCTTCATTAGTGAAGAAGCTTGAGAAATGTTGGTGACGTTTTCTTTGGCTTGTCACTTGCACACTTTCATCCACAAAGTCCCACTCCTTGAGCTTTGAAATCAAAAGCTCAGCATTTGACTTTGTCAAACCAATATCTCTGATAAGGTCATTAAAGTCTGTTTGGATTGGGTAGTAAGGATTCCTCCCAACAGCTGCATCTGTGAGATCATAGTCTTGTTCACTTTGCTCTTCATTTTCTGATTTGCTGCTTTCTTCTTCTGACGGTTGACTTCTTTCTGGAGGTGTAAGTACAGGAAGAGCAGCACTCTGTGGTACTGGTGCAATAGAAGTGGGAAGGTCTAGATAAGAAATAGCAGGTGCACTTTTCCCAGTTCGGAATTTGGAAGGATGCAAAAGATCACAAGCAACATGAGGTGCCCAGGTCTTGTCTTGGTCCCCAACTGGTATGCCAAAATATGCTTTGTAAGCTTCACACATTTTTTTTAATGCTGTTACAGAGAACTTCTTTGCTCTTGTCTTAATGAATTGACCACATATGTAGCAGAATGCATCTGGAGAATGATTGCAGCCTCTTGATGCCATTTCACTTCTTCTGATGTGTCTTCTCAGGTAGCCATAGCTGAACTGAATGCTGGTTTGTGAGCCCCTGTTTTTATATTTGCCAATCAAAACCCCAGAACATAATAGTTTTACATCAGTCTTTCTTGAAAGTCCTGACCACAAAAGCAAAGTTCTGGGATCAAATTTTTTTTTTTAATTTGTTTAGTTATAAAGAATTTGGAAAAGATGTTCATTTCCTAGGAACACGAAAAATTTAAATTTTGTTACATAGTGTAATTTGTGCATATCCGCCTTACTTCTTATATTTTATATTCTATTTTCAGGACTTTTACAATAAGCAAAGAAGAATCATAAACAACTTATCTGTTTTCAGTTGTAATTTCAGCAAGCTTAAGATAAATAAATAATTCCAACAGTAATGTTTTTAAGATGCAAGATCAGTTATTAATTTTAAGTTATCGTTGAAGTGTATTAATGATTACTGTAAGAGCACTCTCAGTGTTTGGGAGTACTTGAGAATCCAGTATACTACTGGTCCTCTAAATTATCTCTGTGAGTACTAAGTACTAGGGTACTCGGGAGGCTAGTCCTCATGAGTCCCCTTTGTCCTCTACAATAACACTCTCTCTCTCTCTCTCCCCCAGTACTATGTACTTGATGGCTTATCCCACACAATTGCCTACTTGGTCTCCACAACAACACTCTGCTGTGATGAAATTCCATTTTCATTCTAGGAAACATATGCAACAAATGCACTAAAAATATTTTTAACAAAATATCAGTTATTCCAAAGACTTTTTCGCTGTAAACTGTTTAGTAAGCTCAGTGTAAACTGCTTGCAAGAGTTACTGTTGAGTATTTAATAAAATAGAAATACATAACCTCCACAGAGAATGGTCTTGCATATCATCAAATGTTAAATCAGGCGATACTGATGCAGTGATATGTCTTTGATAGTCTCCTCACCAACCTATAAACTGCTTCTGAGTTGTTTATAAACATTTAACCATCAAGTTGCTCTTCGACCATCATGTTTACAAATTTCTTTCCAGGTGAAGTACATTAACCTCTCGGGTCTAAGGTGTTCGTTATGTTCAACGAGCATATTTAATTCCTAACATATTCGCTAAGACGGAATTCCATGTATCATTGAAGTTATGTTGGACAGCGATTTTTTTTTAATCGTTTTCTGACGATCTGAACGCTTACATACTCAATGTAAGGTTTATGACTCTGTAATGAATATCCCAAACGTTGCTGCTTGACTTGTCATTGATGTCAGTCGCTAGTGACTTGACTGGGAAGCTTGCAATTGACTTTTGTTTCGTCAACAATAATGGGTAAGTAATCCTAAGCTATCCACACATTCAATTTCCTTCAGAATCTTTCTGTTAATAAATAAAAAAAAATCACTAACTCGACTATAAGCTTAAATATAGTCGCGGGACTCGTACAAAATCCACAACTCGCTGACACGTTTTCGAATATTCAAAATCGAATATTCAAAATCCTATTTACGCTGTTATTAATTTAACACGCTGGCCATCTCCCACCGAGGCAAGGTGACCAAAAAACTGACGAAATGCATTCACTGTCATTCATTCAATTTCAGTCTTGTCAGAATAGCATCCACATCACAGTACAGAAAATCCTCTGAACAGCAACATCCTCTCCCTTCCTTCAGCACTCACCTTCAGGACTCAAGTTAGGCTAAAAGGTTTCCTTGAATCCCTTCATAACTGTTACCTTGCTTACACTCCAATAGCACTACAGCTCACTCTGATCTAGCACACAAGTATGTTGGATGTCCAGGCCCTTAACACACAATTCCTCCTTTATCCCTATTATGCAGGTTTCTGCATTGTTGTAATAATGCTTAGTGGGCTGAAAAACACTCGATAAAAATACTGTCTGTGAACGTAGATTAACAACACTGCAACTAGCCGGGGGATCGAACCCTTGTTGTCTTAGCCAGCCTCATGGTGAGCGAAAATTCACGACGCTCTAACCCACTGGACCATATAATCCTCAAAGATCCCGCACCCAGCAGAGCTAGGTGTTGTACCGTGATCCAAAGACATACGATGGTGTGGGTTCATCAGAGCTAATTTCATTCTTCTCCCCATTGATTAAATACCACTCGTTCGTGGTTACAATACTATAAATACTGCTTGTGGAGGCTAGTACACCAAACGGGGAGTATAATGAAATTAGCTCTGAGGCACCCATACCATCGTATGTCCTCGGATCAAGGTAAAACACCTAGATCTGCTGTATGCGTGATCTTTGAAGATTTTTATGGCCCAGTGGTTTAGAGCGTCATAAATTTTCGCTCACCATGAGGCGGGCTAAAACAACACGGGTTCGATCCCCCGGCTGGTCGCAGTGTTGTTATTGATTAAATTCCACTCGTTTGTGGTTACAATACTATAATGTGGATGAGTATTGTACATGAAAATTAAGACACATGTGCAACATCTAGGTATCTTTAATGCAGACGTTTCGCCATCCAGTGGCTTTTTCAATACAAATTCAAGGACATAAATGGAAGACAGTAGAACTATATACAAAATATGAGGTAATCCGTCCTTAGCCTTGGAGTTGGTGTGAAGAACACCGTAGTCGTAAAGGCTCTGGAGCACAGGATGGCGCTTATATACTGGAGTCAGGTGGAAAGGGATGGGTAGCAGACGAGGGCATAGTCACTGGTAGTGGGATTCCCCAGTGGAAGTAGGTCATACCCAAGGAATAACACGCGTTTGTTAATTTTTATCTTGTCGGTATTGTATACCATTCATGTACATATATAAAAGTAGACATTATACATAGAAGTTGGCCTTAGACGTGGCTGTGTAATATCACCATTGTCGTTTAATGCGTTTATCGATGGATTTGTAAGATAAGTGAAAATTAGGATGTTGACGAAAAGGGTGGGATTAAAAGCTCACGAATTTGAAACAAAGTGGATGTCTCATTGGCTAGTTGTCTCCCTTATGGTTCTTTTGTGAGATTCTTAAGAGAAACTGCAAAGGCTGGTGGAGTAATATGGGTGGGTATGCGAGAAAGTAGAACATGAAAGGTGAACATAGAAAAGAGCAAGATTTTGAGAGTAATAAAAAACCAGGCAATGAAAGATTGGGTGTCAGACAGAAGGAGGGTGTGTGAAGAAGGTCATGTGTTCTGACATTTGAGAGGGGATCTGTCCACAAATGAGCCGATGATGTATAAGGTGAACCACCATACTTACAACTAATGAGGGGAAAAAACAGTGGGTGGTGCACTGAGTCATCTGTGTAGAGAGGAAACAGCAGACTGGCGGAGCTTCAAACGTACATAAAAGTTGACAAAAAATACTAAAACGGCGGAGATTGAGCAGATCTGACGAATTTATGAGTAAAACAATGCGAAATTTTTAAGCCTATTAATTCAAGTTTAATTAATTTCACGTTAAACAAATCTTTAAATTGTCTTTAATATTTAATGGCTGATGCATCTTATGAGCAGGATAGTACTCTGGATAGTACCCAGGATAGTACCCAGAATAGTGCCCAGGATAATGCCTAGGACAGTGCCCGAGATAGTACCAGGATAGTACCCAGGATAATACCCAGGAGAGTACCCAGGAGAGTACCCAGGAGAGTACGCAGGAGAGTACTCAGGATAGTACCCAGGACAATACCCAGGATAATACCCAGGATAGTGCCCAGGATAGTGCCCAGGATAATGATCAGGATAGTAGCAATGATAGAGCCCAGGATAGTACCCAGCATAGCACCCAGGATAGTACCCAGGATAGTTCCCAGGATAGTAACCAGGATAGTATCCAGGATAGTAACCAGGATAGTACTCATCATAGTGCCCAGGATAGCACCCAGGATAGTACCCAGCATAGTACCTAGGATGGTACCAGGATAGTTCCTAGGATGGTACCCAGGATAGTACCTAGGATAGTGACCAGGGTAGAACCCAGGATACTGACCAGTATAGTCCACAGGATAGTGACCAGGATAGTACCCAGGATAGAACCCAGGATAGTGACCAGGATAATACCCGGTTCCTATCAAATCTCCTTGATTGTCGGCTCGGGTCATCCCACACATGTGAGATAAGAGGGGCAGCCTAGATCTTGAAAAGATCTGACAGTCAATCTGGCATCGCTACCTACTCTGGTAGCCCTTCCACTCGTAGCCGACTCGCGATCAACTACACACCATTCTAGCAGCGTTCCCCAGTTATAACCCCACCATCGTTTCATGGTGATTCTCTACTGGCGACTTAACTGCTTCACAAGTGTTGTGGTGGTCAGAGGATCCCAGTACCTCTGTTCGTCAGAATCTCTACTCGTGTTGGGGTCACTGTCTACTCAGTGCGTCAACAGTCACGTCCACCTGTGATTCCCTTCACCCACCATCAACAACCACGGCTCAGAGTTCCAAACTACGATTCAGAGCTACGTGCCCAGAACATCGGCACGACACCATTCTTAACTACGTATTGTGTACATATTAGCTTTGAGTCACTAATTATTTATATATTTCATTTTGCATTTCTTTGCTTCAAGTAGGGTTAATTTCATGTGCAGGAGATGCAACATTCCCCCGATGAAAAGCAGGGGCGCCACGAGTACACTGAGAGAACACCATAAGTGTCCGGGGCCCAAGACTGTTCAACTGCCTCCCAGCATACATTAGGAGGATTACCAATAGACCCCTGGCTGTCTTCAAGAAGGCAATGGACATGCACCTAAAGTCAGTACCTGACCAACCGGGCTGTGATTTGTACGTCAGTTTGCTTGCGGCCGGCAGTAACAGCCTGGTTGATCAGACTCTGATCCACCATGAGGCCTGGTCTCAGACCTGTTTTAGTACAAAATAATTAATTTTTACCAAACTGCGGCAGGCCAGGATTCGACCCCACAACACACTGTCCCGCCTCAAGAGGCCACATAATGGACATGTCACCTTATCCACTCGATATTGGTTAGGTAAGAATAGGATAGGTTAGGCAAGGTTAGGTGAAGAGGCTAAATTAATTTCGGATAGGTTTGATTAGGTTAGGTTTCATTAGATTACGTTAGATTAGAAAAGGTTAGGTTAGGTTTGATAAAGTTTGGGTACGTTAGGGTACCCTAACGTTAGGATAGATATAATTTAATTACATTACACTATCGAATGTTCGTAATATGGTAACAGCCATAACAAGCCATTGTATATTAAATGCTATAATACGTAAACTCGACAGAAACTTTTAGAGAAGCAACTGACCACGACGACCCACCATTACTACGTTAACAATAAACGTCAAAAAATAGCGTTGTCATTACACCATCACACACTACATCTGACGTACTGACGCTTAGTGACATACAAACGCAGGTTGCCAGGATAAAGGAAAAAAGGGCAGCGTACCTTGACTGAAACAATACACAACCCACACATAGAAGAAAGAAACTTGTGTTGGTTATTTGTGTATTGCTACGATAGACTGTGTACTAAGTGTTAACTTAGAAAAACTAATTCGTACCTTTTATCTACAAAAGCCATTAGGAAAATCCGAAAATGTAACAATCTTGATATTACATTATTTATACAGCTCTATATGGATGGAGAACAATATTTTCGCAATCTAACTTTACCTTTAATATCACATATTAGAAAATATAGTGGGTCAATATTTGCAATATTTCTAACAACAACAAAAAGTACAGATGGAGGCAAAAGTCTTTATAGTTGAAATGGATACACTACAGTTCAGGTTTTTTCCACCTGGAAATGTTCGTTTGCATGAAAAGCTCAGCTTTGATGGCCTGGAAAGTTATTTAGAAAAACATTTCTCCTGGTTTATTTTTTTTCGTTATAGCAGTTGCACTTTAAAGTTGGCTGGAGCCTGATTTTTGCCTTTTGTTGTAACCTTCAGAGAAATGATGGTTAAAAAGGTAAATATGCCATGGAAATAACAGCATATCAGACTGATCGAATCTTCTGTTTGGAAAAAAAATGAAGAGATCGAGTCAGAGAGAAATACTGAGAACGATGCTAGTTAATGACGTGAGTGGTGGTGCTGGACAATAACGTGAGTGGTGGTGCCAGACATTGACGTGGGTGCTGGTGCCGGACACTGACGTGAGTGGTGGAGGTGGACGCTGACGTAGATGGTGGTGCTGGACACTGACGTAGGTGGTGGTGCTGGACACTGACGTGAGTGATGGTGCCGGACACTGACGTGTGTGGTGGTGCTGGACACTGACGTGAGTGGTGGTGCTGGACACTAACGTGAGTGGTGGTGCTGGTCACTAACGTGGGTGGTGGTACTGAACACTAACATGGGCGATGGTGCTGAACACTGACGTGAGTGGTGGTGCTGGACACTAACGTAAGTGGTGGTGCTGGACACTAACGTGGGTGGTGGTGCTGGTCACTAACGTGGGTCGTGGTGCTGGACACTAACGTGGGTGGTGGTGCTGTACACTAACGTGGGTGGTGGTGCTGAACATTAACATGGGCGGTGGTGCTGAACACTGACGTGAGTGGTGGTGCTGGACACTGACGTGGGTGGAGGTGCTGGACACTAACGTGGGTCGTGGTGCTGGACACTAACGTGGGTGGTGGTGCTGGACACTAACGTGGGTTGTGGTGCTGGACACTAACGTGGGTTGTGGTGCTGGAAACTGACTTGAGTGGTGGTGCTGGACACTGACTTGAGTGGTGGTGCTGGACATTAACGTGGTGGGTGGTGCTGGTCACTAATGTGGGTGGTGGTGCTGGACACAAACGTGGGTGGTGGTGCTGGACACAAACGTGGGTGGTGGTGCTGGACACTAACGTGGGTGGTGGTGCTGGACACTAACGTGGGTGGTGGTGCTGGACACTAACGTGGGTGGTGGTGCTGAACATTAACATGGGCGGTGGTGCTGAACACTGACGTGAGTGGTGGTGGACACTGACGGGGTGGAGGTGCTGACACAACGTGGGTCGGTGCTGGACACAACGTGGGTGGTGGTGCTGACACTAACGTGGGTTGTGGTGCTGGACACTAACGTGGGTTGTGGTGCTGAAACTGACTTGAGTGGTGGTGCTGGACACGACTTGGTGGTGGTGCTGGACATTAACGTGGTGGGTGGTGCTGGTCACAATGTGGTGGTGGCTGGAACAAACGTGGGTGGTGGTGCTGGACACAAACGTGGGTGGTGGTGCTGGACACTAACGTGGGTGGTGGTGCTGGACACTAACGTGGGTGGTGGTGCTGGACACTAACGTGGGTGGTGGTGCTGGACACTAACGTGGGTGGTGGTGCTGGAGACCAACGTGGGAGAAAA
The DNA here is from genome assembly GCA_009830355.1 of Cherax destructor. NCBI lineage: Eukaryota > Metazoa > Arthropoda > Malacostraca > Decapoda > Parastacidae > Cherax > Cherax destructor. The sequence continues at coordinate 86,942 of WNWK01001908.1, read as the reverse complement.
ACTGAGCAACATAAGCATGGAGGATGAAAGAAAACAGAACACAGTATTGAGGGAGCCACTTGCACCTTCCCCATCAGAACTCCTAACTAAAGTTGTCTTCCCAGACGGTAAATTTACATCATTAAGTTTACGTTGTCAAGTTTACGGCATCAAGTTCATGCTGTCAAATTTACGTTCTCATGTTTACGTCGTCTGCTACGAGGGATCACTACTCATATTGCGTATTTCTTCTATTTTTCCAAATGTTTTGCCTATGTTCAACACTTAGTGAATTTAAGTATTTATTCTTAAATTCTTTTTTCACAATTTGCTTCAATCAGAATTATCTTGAGCATCTGTGTATTTTTTATGCCTAAAGATTGTTACTTTGTTGATTACTTTTACCCGGTTTGACAATTATATATCAACATATTTTCACTACATTATTTCAGAATGGGTCTAGGATCTGAATGTTGACGATCATGACTATTCGAAGCCTCGTTCTGCAGAACCTACTTCGGTTTTTATTGACAGTTCTGTGAAGGCAGAGGAACTGAGAGGTGAAGGCGTTCCGGAGAATTATAATTTATTCAGAGATATCCAAGAAGCACTGTACTATCCTCCTGGACAGTATACTGTCCTCCTGGACAGTATACTATCCTCCTGGACAGTGTACTGTCCTCCTGGACAGTATACTATCCTCCTGGACAGTATACTATCCTCCTGGACAGTATAGTGTTGTTGCTATTACTCTCCCGGCATTTTATCTTAATTCCTTCTGTGTATCAACTGTATCGCTATTTCATTTTTTTTAATGATTGACATTGATTTTTGACTCCTGCTCCCACTCTTTTGTGTCATATTGTTTGTGGGGATGATGAGGGATGTTGTTAACTGCATTGTTAAGTAACATTGTATATTTCCATTTGATTGCATTAGATGTCATGCCTTGATATATAAAGTGTCCCTCGATCTATGGGACACTTTATATATCTTTTAAGAAGATTAAATTCGCCTTTTCTTAATTTCTTTCTTTAAAAAATTACTTCTCGTGATTATTTTTGATGACTCTATTTTAAAACGTAATGCTGACATCCGCATTGAGAAACACCGATATTACCACCGAACTTTCCTTTATTACCGATGAAGACATTCCCGCACAGTAGCTGACCCAGCTTATAACTGTGTGGTGATTTTACAGTATGAGGACACTTCACTGTTAAACTACCCCCTGGGTACAGGAGGTAGTTTAACAGTGAATTACATGACTCTAGAAATTATAATAACACGATTGCTAACAAATCATCAAACTGTGTATGGACATATACCTAGCTGGAAGAATCTTTTTACAGCCAGCTGGTCAATTGGTTAATGCACTGGCCTCCGAATTTTAGTACTCACTAGCTATGGGTTCAACACCAGCCGTTCTGTTGTCCCTCTGATACATTATGTCTAGAAATATACTGCCAGTGCTCGAGAGATATTTTAATTCATTTAATATTTAATGAGGAAGAATTTTTTCCTCCGATAATGGATGTTTTAATACGGAGACACAAAAAGATCCGTAGTTTGTGAATGTAACTTTCGCTGACACGCTGGGAAAGGTAGGATTGCTTCAGTAAGAAATACAGCTTCTTTTAAATACCTGACAACAACTTATATGTATACCGCTGGTTTGCGACCTGTTGCCTGGTAATACCAGGTTAGCAGCCTTTCCTATATTTACCCATGAGCTGGAGAGTTTTGCCATAATAATGCACCAGCCAGCTGAAAGTTGGATTTTCCCAGCTTGGGTTGTAGTGACGTCGATTGGAAGAGACCTCTTTAACATATAAGTGATGAGGGGTTGACTGGTTACTACACGTTGTTCCTTGTATTGCTAATTCATGGAGTATCGTGATTATTATTATCATCAAAAACAAACGCTAAGCCCACAAGGGTCATACAACGCTGTGCAGTATCGTCAGACAAGGAAGTAAACAATTTATCTGCACTTTCTTGCGCATTTTCCAGGGAACTGGTCGACTGGGGTTCACCTGTAATGAATAAACAACAGCGTCTGTCTCATGATACTGGTCACCCACGTTAACTGAACTTGCTTTGTTTAAAATTTAATCTCAATCACTTACCTTGTGGTCAGCGCTGAAATCAGGAGACAGGTATATAATTCTAAATGCCTTTCATATAATATATTTCAAAGGCTTTTGTTAGTAATTTTTTTTTCTATTTTGATTATTATGACATCAGACTTCCCCTTTGACTAGTTTATCTCTGAGCATCGTATGACGTCAGGGATTTTTCATCTCATTACATTTTTCAGTTATAGTCAAAATATTTTAATAAAACAGGGAATTTTTACGATCAAACAGGATGAAGGAAATAAGGGGCTATTTTGTTCTAATTATTATGGATATTAACAGGTGAAAATAGTCCTATCTACCCCTGAACTAAAACAAAAATTATTTAATAATAGAGACCTGGGAATAACATTTCTTCAACATATATCTATTGAATATTTCATTGTTTATTCATGACTGAAATTAGAGGTTCATATGTGACTCTTTCTAAATCTTATTTATTCATAATATTGGCAAGCATGTTCCAAGTTTTGAACTATTTCGAATACATCTTTCTTTCTCTCTCTCTCTTTCTCCTTTACTCATATTTGCTATTTATAAGCTGATAACTGTAATATTTGGGGATTATTTTTCTGGAAGCGTTCTGGTAGCCAATGGCTCCTTAAGCCCATTTATAAAAATTATGTTGATATGTTCCCCGAGGTGAGGTACTTGGACCACAGCACTACCAGGAAGCTGAGGCACCTCACCTTCACCACCAGCACTGACACAGCACCGCATCACAGCAAAACCATACCACAGAGTACTCAGCAGCACCACGCATCAAACTTTTACAGCGACATCACAAAGCACCGTCACACAGCACTACCACACAGCACCGCTCACATATCAAAGGGTGCTCAGCACCACCATCCAGCACCACTAAACACCACCACACAGCACCACAACACAGCACCACCACATATCACCTCGCACCTGTCAACAGACACCTGTAGCGGAAGAGAGTGACATGAATTCTGACCTCCTGAATATTTTCACGCCTGATGCCGGACACCTGCCTCGACCATCATTAAACTTTAACTCTGAAGTGACCTTTAGATGTGTACAAAACAAGATATTCACATTACCAACACAGATATTATGTTATAATATTTATAATAAATATTCATAATGTATTAATTACCAATAAACAGAGTGAAGCTTCAAAAGGTCTATTATATGTATATAAAAATCCCCCCCCAAAATCAGGAACCAATTAGTAAATAAATGAGACGAGAGATACTCAGCCCAGGTATTTCTACTCCATAACAGACAAGACAGAGAGAGAGAGAGAGAGAGAGAGAGAGAGAGAGAGAGAGAGAGAGAGAGGGTTGCTGGAAGCAGGTATACACAGGTATTCCTTCCTAGACAGTACATACATAAAAACAAAGGCAACTTTATTATCTCCAAAATAAAACACGAATCTTATTTCATCTCTACTACTATTACTATTACTACTTCTACAACTATTATTACTACTCTACTACAATTACTTCTACTACTACTTATACGACTACTACTACTACTAGTAGTAGTAGCATTATTATTGTTATGAAACATACAAGTAGAGAACAGGATGAAGTTGGAGCCATCTGTGGATCAGCATTTTCATTTGATCAACTGACTTTATCTCGTACGAATGTGTTCCAGACTCGAGTCATCCTGAGGATAAATGATCTCAGATGAAGTGATGTTCTGGAGAAGGTTACAACCAGAGTGAAGTTGCTGCTTTCTGCCCGTCTTGTGGTATAGAAGCTTGCTTCTCGCTGTTCTCGAAGTGGAGCCAAGTGTGGTAATTTGACAATGTTGGCCTTGTTTAGCAGTAAGGCCACCCACAGATCTATCCAGGATGCAAAGCCAGGAAGCTTACAGCACTTCGACATATATCGTATCTGCTTGACAGTTGGAGTTGCAAGATTCTGTATGAGGCACAAGTACGCTCTCACCTTGAGTATGCTCCACTTTCTTGGTTTGCCTGCCCTCCTCTCATCTGCGACTGCTTGACAGAGTAGACAACAGAACAAGACGTCTTGTTTCTCGCTTGGACCCATCCTGGATAGATCTGTCATTTCAGCAGAGCCTTCAACACAGGAGGAATGTGGGAGGCCTTACTGTTATGTACAAGGCCAACATTGTCAAAGTACCTCACTTGGCTCCACTTCGAGGACAGCGAGAAGCAAGCTTCTATACCACAAGACGGGCAGCAAGCAGCAACTTCACTCTGGTTGTACCCTTATCCAGAACATCACTTCATCTGAGATCATTTATCCCCAGGATGACTAGAGTCTGGAACACATTCGTACGCGATAAAGTCAGTTGATCAAATGAAAATGCTGATCCACAGATGGCTCCAACTTCATCCTGTTCCCTACTTGTATGTTTCATAACAATAAAAATGCTTTCAAATGAGCTGATGTAGGTAACAGCTCTTAGCTTGTCAATAAAGTTAGGAACCCTTAATTTGTAAATAGGTTGTCAATAAAGCTAGGGATCTTAACCTAACCTTGTCAAACCCTGTGTAAAAAAAAAAGAGTATAAATGAAACAACTAGATAATGAGTATAAATGAAAGAACTAGATAGAGAGTATAAATGAAAGACCTAGATAGAGAGTATAAATGAAAGAACTAGATAGAGAGTATAAATGAAAGAACTAGAGAGTATAAACGAAAAAACTAGATAGACAGGGGGGTTTAAATGAAAGAACTAGAAAGACAGAGGGTATAAATGAAAGAACTAGATAGACACAGAGTATAAATGAAAGAACTAGATAGACAGAGAGCATAAATGAAAGAACTGGAAAGATAGAGGGAATAAATGAAAGAAGTAGAGAGTACAAATGAAAAAAATATAAAGACAGAGTATAAATGAAAGAACAAGAAAGCCAGTACTTTAACATTAAAGGAAACGATTCGAAGGTGAAAGTATTATAATAATAATAGTATAATAATAATAATAGTTTATTTATACATGGTACAATGATACATAGTTAGGTAGACATGATACATAGGTATAAATGAGATGTACATGCCAAAATCCCCTAATATGCTGTGCATTGCGGGCATTTATTGAATAACACTTAACATCAAAACTTTCTTCATCAAAACAAGAAAAATACTGCACATGCAAAGTCAAAATACGACGCAGGTGAAAAACAGGAGAGAGAAAAAGAACTGGAAAAGAGGAGGAGGAGGAGAAATATTCACCAGACCAGAGACTTGGCTGAGAAATGTTTTCTTAACCACTATTGACAAGACCAAAACGACGACATAAATTTCTTTTCTGCATGAACGAGGATGTGTGTTTTCTCAAGATTCCTAAGCTGGACAGGTATTTTCTCTGGGTAGAAGGGCGAGTGGCCCATTCAAAGCTGTTTTATGATTCACAGAGGAAAGAGTGGGAGGGAGGGAATGGTTACGAGGGTGAGGGCTGGGAGGTTTACACACACACACACAGCGTTCCGATACCTCAGTAAGGAACCGTTCAAGACTCTGTACACCGTGTACGTCACGCGCATACTGGAGTATGCAACACCAGTTTGGAACCCACACCTTGTCAAGCACGTCAAGAAATTAGAGGAAGTGCAAAGGTTTACAACAAGACTAGTTCCAGAACTAAGAGGAATGTCCTACGAAGAAACGTTAAGGGAAATCGGCCTGACGACACTGGAGGACAGGAGGGTTAAGGAAGACATGATAACGACATACAAAATACTGCGAGGAATTGACAAGGTGGAAAGAGACAGGATGTTCCAGAGATGGGACACAAAAACAAATGGTCACAATTGGAAGTTGAAGATTCAGATGAGTCAAAGAGATGTTAGGAAGTATTTCCTTAGTCATAGAGTTGTCACGAAGAGGAACAGTTCGACAAGTGATGTAGTGGAGGCAGGAACCATACATAGTTTTAAGACGAGGTATGATAAAGCTTATGGAGCAGGGTGGGAGAGGACCTAGTAGCGATCAATGAAGAGGCGGGGCCAGGAGCTATGACCCGACCCTTGCAACCACAAATACGTGAGTACATACATAGACAGAGACAGGATGTTGCAGAGATGGGACAAAGCATCAAGGGGTCACAGTTGGAAGTTGAAGATTCAGATGAATTACAGGGATGTTATGAAGTATTTCTTCAGTCACAGAGATGTCAGGAAGTGGAATAGTCGGGGAAGTGACGTAGTGGAGGTAGGATCCATACATAGTTTTAAGAAGAGGTATGATAAAGCTCATGGAGCAAGAAGAGTGACCCAGTAGCGACCAGTGAAGAGGCGGGGCCAGGAGCTGTGACTCGACCCCTGCAATCAAAACTATGTGAGTACACACACAAACACACACACACTCACACACCACACACACACACACACCACACACACACACACACACACACAAGTGTAAATAATGTGATAAGAAAACAATTACAATTTAAATTTAAATGCTGGTGTTTTTACTGGAAGGTGTGTGAGGGAGGGTAGCAAGTGTGAGGGAGGGTAGCAGGTGTGTGAGGGAGGGTAGCAGGTGTGTGAGGGAGGGTAGCAATCAGCTGGTCAGGCCGCCGCCGGCAGTGTTGACACAAATAATCAAAACATATTTAATGGGTCAAGGTTGTGACCTTAAATAAACAATAAATGCATATATCTGGTCGGTTATAGCAGCACTGCAGTGGTAACGTCATAAACGAATGATACAGCAAAAAAATATAGTCAAAATCCCCAGCAGTTGTTGTTGTGACTACAGTTAATATAATCAGATTAAGATTATGACCATAATACAAAAAAAAAAAAGTGAATATCTACTAATTAAAACAAATAGAAACTTGAATGCATGATAAAAGCTACGGAGGGAGTAACAGACTGAGGGAATTCATAGAAGCCTCCACCAGGAGCCTCCATTGCTGTGCAGACCACGTCACTTGCCTATGTGTGGCAGCAATTTTGGTTGGTGTTTAAAGTGTCAGTGTCTCGCCCTGCTGGCTGTATGCTATACCATCACTTTCTCCCTAACTTTGAGTGCCAGGAGATAGATAGGGGTAGCCCTGATAATATTTAGTAAGTTATTTAAAAATCTTCAGAAGAGTTGTGTAGCTTTTCTCAAAGTACGACAAGCTAGTAAACGCGCACGCACGCACGCACGCAAGCACAAATACGTGTACAACAGTATTATAGTAAATATTAGTATATACGTATTAATAAGGAACAGAGTAACAAATAATTCTATAATCCTAGTGTGATAAAGTGACCCCTCCCTTTTTCTCAAAGAGACAAGCACGTAAACTAACACACGCACACACACACACATACGTAGTAAAGTGACCCCATAATAAAGTGACCCCATAATAAAGTGAGCCCCGTTTTTTTTCGAAGATTGAGACAAGCGCGTAAAAGCGCGCGCGCGTGCACACACACACATTCACATTAGGAGGACAACAGTCAAAGACCAAGCTGAGGAAAGAAGGTGGGGAACTCACAAGAAACGACCAAGAGATTTAAGGAAGTATTTACAGTGGAGACAGGAAGGACTCAGGGAAGACAGTACAGAGGGGGACACCAACAAGGAATATTCCAACAAGTGTTGGATGAAATACACACAACTGAGGAGGTGAAGAAGCTGCTAAGCGAACTTGATACCTCAAGGGCGGTGGGACCAGACAAAAACTCCCCGTGGGTCCTTAGAGAGGGAGCAGAGACGCTGTGTGTACCACTAACCACAATCTTCAACACATCCCTTGAAACTGGGCAACTACCTGAGGTATGGAAGAGCTCCTTAAGTCTTGTGCTAACTGTCTGGTAAACTACTCTCATTTTCTGTGAGTATCCTTCCTTCTTCAGCTTTATTGGTTTCTTACAGTCTTTTTCATTCGTATGTGACTGAATTAGCTTGGGCTCTGATTCTGCCTCTCCTATGTCATTCTCAAACTTACATTCTGTTTCTCTTATCTTTGCGCAACCATTCCTCGCTATTCTGCTTGCGTTTCAGTTCTCTGACGTCATCTGTGTTTGTACTTTTTCTGTGCTATTTTGCATTTTTCTTTAGCCTCGCTGCAATGCTGAGTAAACCGAGGACTCTTTATTTTGACTTGTCACACCTGTTAGATGCGATCATTGCTTTTGCATCTAGGAACTTTGTGATCAGGCTCTGCGTCATCTAGTGGGTTCTGTCTCCATTCAATTCCACTTGATTCCATTTAAGATAATCTTTTATTGTTACACCGTCCCCTCACTCTTTATCTCCTACTCTCGTCTCCACTGACACTTCTATCAAATATTCACAGTTTAGCATCATGTCGTCACTACCATCTAGCGGTAACTCGTACTTAATTTCTTTTATGTCAGATACACTTAAAGTGAATTAGGTCAATATAAGATGGTTTGTCCGCTGCCTGCACCAGCAGTAGCATGGGACACATGAACACACATGTACCAACTGTAGCTTGGGTCATATGAACACACCTGCACCAGCTGTAGCTTGGGTCACATAAACACATATGTAAGAGCTGTAGCTTGGGTCATTTGAACACACCTGCACCAGGTGTAACTTGGATCATATAAACACACCTTCAATAGCTGTAGCTTGGGTCAGATAAACACTCGTGCACCAGCTGTAGCTTGGGTTATATGAACACACCTGCACCAGCTGTATCTTGGGTCATATAAACACACCTGCACCAGCTGTAGCTTGGGACATATAAACACTCGTGCACCAGCTGTAGTTGGATCATATAAACACTCTTACACCAGCTGTAGCTTGGGTCCTATGAACACTCGAGCACCAGCTGTAGCTTGGGTCATATAAACACTCGTGCACCAGCTGTAGCTTGGGTCGTATAAATACATGTGCACCAGCTGCATCTGGGTTCACAAACCATGTCTCTCCAGCTGTGTAATGTATGAAATTAATCACCTAACATACCAGATGAAATTTTGATTACTCACCAGCTGAGGTATTGGTTCTAGGTTATGAACTGTCTTATACATACATTATACACATTCTTAGATATCACTTGCAAAGCTGCTTAAACATCATTTAACCCACACATAGGTGACTGAAACGTCTCACGATGTTTCGGCCCGACATGGACCGAGAAGGAAAGATAGCCACAATGTATATGACGGGAGGAACGAGGGGCGGGAGTGATATAACTGGAGAAGTGAGTAATAGTAGTAGTTATGCAGCAGCGGTAGAGGAAGAAATAAGATAGTATTAATAGTAGTATTGAAAAAATGGTAAAGCGTGTACTATTAGAGAAGAAATAATAGTTGTAATGGTGGAGGCAGTCTATAAGAATAAGATTAGAGAGGAGCACTGCAGGAAAGCTTCTTGCTCAGGGGGTAGGACAAAATACCTGCGGGACGAAAACCCCATAGGGCACAACCCACCTAGGCAGAAGACAGGAAAGGCAACTAAAATATACCAAAGGTGAAGCGGTAAGGAGAGGAAGAGGAGACAAAGGTCATGTCAAGTCACGAGTGTCCCGAAGTTCTGAGCAATTGACAATGTAATGAGAAAGGAAATGCATCTACAGAGAAAAAGGCAGGACTAACATTCATATAGGAATGTTGTGTACAAGGGAGGTTTCAACAAGACAGCGTCTCTGGAGGATAGTAGAAGGTAGACAGTTTTGGCAGAGGATTACGATTTAAATCTTAAATATTGAATACAAACTACCAGAAATTTCGATAATATACAAGCAGTTTAAAAACATACAAACGAACTTACGATAATAATTTATTAGTTAGAAATTCCTCATAGGCTTCTTTGTAAGAGAATGTTTGGATTTAATGACATAATAAAACCCGAGTAATGGAGCTGACAGACACAACGTAAACATTTCCGTTGTTTAGATATTAGAAGATGGCTACGAAATTTCAATAAATCTTACTAAATGGATTTAGTAAAATCATTACATATAAAAATATTATACATTATTACAAAACGCTAATGTATTTAGCATGTCACCTATTTTGACAATAATCTATCGTAGGTGGCACACGCTGTAACTCACCTGAATGACACACCTGGCACCTGTATTTACCCTTAGTAACTAGGAGAAAATTGAATACTGTTTAGATTCTAGATGAGTAATTGAAAAAATGATAATTAGGTGTAATTAAAGTTTCTGAAAAAATACCTAGATTCAGGGAGCTTGTGTAAGTCATTAAATATTAATGGTATCGAATTAAAGAATGTGAATTCTTCAGCAATGTGGATTCATTATCTTTTTTCTAAACAAGGATTCAAACGATTCAGAGATGAATATCGGTACAATCTATCCACTTTGTGAAATTCACGTCTAAGACGAACTGATACTGCGAAGTGTTATTTTTTACCTTATATTACTACGTCCACCTTATACTACGACTGCTAGTACTACTGCTGAGGCGATTCAGTAAATATTTACAAAAACATTAGATAAATGGTCAACCAACTCATTCAACCATAATTGTTGGCACTAACTCTCCGGTGATAACACTACACGTTTGACTGCAATCCGTATCTGCTTCAGGTACATCAGTGACACCAACATCATAAGTCTTCTCAGCTTCAGCAGACGAACTAGAAATGACTAAAACTTCTCGAAATGTATTAAAGTAATTAATTTTTTTCCGGATGTCTTTATTAGTATAAAAATGAGAGTTTGTGCTTTTCATTTTACTTCAGGAAGGCAAAATACCTCATTACACTTTTGAGAATCTTAAGAGGTACGAAAGTACGCCTGTCTTCTAATAACATGCTAATTTTTCCACTGTAATCTACCTTGTAGATAAATACTATCGCATTTCCTTTGTTTGCTTTCGTAAGGTGAAGTCCAGGATCTTTCCTTAATTTATGGTATAACTTAACAAATATTTGAGGACACTTGTTGAGCTTCGCTCAGACTTCTCCAACACAGTTGTCCTCAATGATTTGGTAAGTTATACCATGAAGTAAAGATCCTGGACTTCATCTTACGAAACAGACAAAGCAAATGCGATAGTAATTATGGACAAGGTAGATTATAGTGGAAAAATGAACTTTTTTAGAAGGTGCCCCTTAAATAGGTCATTTCAAGTGATCAATAAATTACACATTTTTTCTGGCAATACAAGTATTTCATCTCCCAAACAGTATTTTCTTCTCTTATTTATGATATTACAATATATATTATGAGTCCATGGAAATTCTTAAGTGCTTAGTAAGTCAGCCATCTCATCATCTTAAGATCATTCATCTAGGAGTAAGTAATATATTTCAAGAATCATTCTTGACCAGTATTTTAAACACTACTTCACAGCAGTTCTTTGGCACGATCTGAATATAGTGATATCATTATTGTTAATGTGCCTTCAAAATTACTTGGAAACAAACTTGAAAGACAATATTTTCTTATAACGATTTCATTACTTCTGGAAAAGTTAGGAAAATCTTTTTAAGATGAATTCCTGTGAAGTATAACAAATTCCTCCCTTAACACATCCAGAGACTGGAGGTCTGGAAATTCTGAAATTCAGAGACATTAATTAATGGTATTCGTTCCCGGTTTCAGGGAGAAGTAGAGGATCACTTGTAACTTTAACATCTACATATTCCAGTACTGAGGTGCCATTATCTTCAGGTAGATCATTCCAAGGGCAAATATAAGAATCATTTGACAGCATAAAACAATTACACTGATCAACAAAGACTTCAGTTCGTGTTTAAAAATATGTTTCTAACTAATTTTGGGACGATGAATTAAAATCAAAACTTAGTTTTGCTCCAACACAAACAGTTTCTGTGAAATAGAATCCCATTATCATTTCAACTATATTATTGTCTGCAGACTTCTTGCTTCATCATTACATAGATGATGATTTATGCATTTTTTGTGGATTTATGAGATTACTTTATCACTAATTTATGCTTTCTCTTTCAGAGTAAGTGGTATTTACAAGTGTTAAGTTACAAGCCAACAATGCCTCATGGTTGCTTAAACGATAGTAATGTTTTTCTTGCGTATATGTTAGCTTTACTTGGGCAAATCAGAGTCGAAACATCGCGCCTCTTGTGGAAACAGCCAATTTTCACAACTCTGTTGTGGAGGTCGCAGATCAGGACAAGTTGTGGGCACCTCGTCACTGTTGTCTGACTTTCTCCACTCCTTATGTGAGTGGCTTAATGGAAGGAAGTCATTGATGCCATTTTCAGTCCCAGTGGTATGGCGGGAAGTAAAGGATCACACCACGAATTTTTATTTTTGTATCCCAAAGCAGGAATTTTTATTACAAAACATATATCCAAAATAAGGTATCCAGATCTTCTTTCTGCAATGTGACAAGTGGAACTCTTAGAGGTTCTCCCTCTTACAGCACCACTATCATGTAAATATATATTTCCCTTGATGGTGAAGAAGCGCTCAATTAGATTCTGAGTTTGAACCGGTTGTATTCAACAACCAGGAACCACATCTATTGACTCAAAGTGACCTTAACTATTTTTGTGCAGGATCTTAATTTATGCAAGAAGCAGTCACAGCTGCTTGATTCAAGATTACGCCAGTATAATGTACTGCACCCAGATTCAAGAATCATTTAATTTAGAAAGGTACAGAAAAGCTAGGAACTTACTTTAAACTGGAAGAATCAGCATGTTACTGTTATGATGTAAATGAACTTGTCGATGCTTTGGGTAAATATTGTGGTTCTACAATGTAGCGTTTATATATTAACTTCAACAAATCAAGTCTGAGTTCATTCAAGTCATCAGCTCTCGCTGATGACTTGAATGAATCATATGAAACAATGCCATAACTTGGCACTCTGATCGAATATGAGACGTTTGGGAGGAAAATCTGTGGTGACCTAAAAGTAATAGGATTGTTACTGGGACTGCAAAGTGGATTTTCCTGTGTCTGTGGGGCAGTGGAGATACAAAGCATCACTACATCCACCTCGATAATTGTATGATGCAGGAGTTACGAGTGTTCATCACAGGCTGTTAGCCGTTCCAAAGGATATACTTCTTCCTCCTTTATACATCAAAGCTTTGGACAAAGAAGGTGCAGGGTTTACCTCTCTGAAGGAGAGGTTTTCCCTCGTTAGTGACGCCAGACTAAAGGAAGGTATATTTATCGGACCTCAAATTCTGAAGTTACTAAATGTTCCTCATTGACGAAAGTCTCCAAGATGCTGAGATGAGAGTATGATTAGCATTCAAGAATAACTATAGGCAGCATTTCTACTGGGATGTTGGATGTTCCCCAGGATTCATTACCTTCATGCCCTCCCGAAACCTCGATAACGTTAGTGATGAACACGGTAAACAACTTCACCAAGACAAAACCATCATGGGAAAAAAGATATCAGGGAAACCTGATGATCTCTTTGATGGTCGATTGTTGCTGGAGGCTGGTGCAGGAGAGCGATCCTCTGCACTAGCGGAAATGCTTGAAAGCTGTGATGAAATAATGTTTTTAAGACTATTAAAATTTATTTTAGATTTGTTATTCATATATACAATACATTCACATTAAGATTTTTATTCATTGCCTACGCTACGCTTAATATCTATATATAATAAAATACCTATGATTATTTACTTTAAATTAAAGAGATATAAACTAAACAAGCTCAGACTCTTAATCAACGTCAAAATTAGCTTAAAACAACCAATTTGCTTTCTGAGCCAAATAAAAAGTTAAATTTCATATGTTAGTGATTATCTTTACCAAGAAATGTCACTCCTTTAACATTTCCACTAAATTTATAAATTCAGATGAACTCCCGCAAACTATTTTAGGCCTAGTTCCTAAGCCTTTTATGTACGCACATGCTCTTGCGCTACCTCCCATAAGATATGAGAAGCACAATAAATTAGCCACTTCCCCGGCATAATCACCACTCAATACTGAGCAGAAGGTGTTAAGGACTATCGTAGCTTACGACCTGTAGTCGTGTTTGCTAAGAAGGCACACGAGCAATATCATGTAAGATGGTCAACACATTCATCCTAACGAAAAAACTTGTACTGAAGAGTGTATTGGCAATTATTTCTGAAAAATATTTTTCCTTCACTTCAAATCTGTCAGGAAAACTGGTTCTCCATTAGGAAAAGTTTTTGTATGGAAAAATGATAATAAACAAGAATATATCTAAAGGAATGTAAACAAATGAGGCACAGAAAATGAGAACTCAGATATTTAATATATAAATAAAATAAAACCAAGAGAAACACAAAGTAGATGGTGTATACGGACTTATCCCAGAAGAAAACATGAGACGAAATATTTAATTTCTTGTAAAATAATAAGATCCTGCTCGATTTTTCCTTCAAAATGCAATTCAGCAGCTTTGATCAAAATTATGATAATTTAATTTTTTCCAGACTATTTCCTGTGTTTCACTAAAAGTAAAATATTTTGGCTAAAAATCAATAGATGCTCAAAGAGAGCTGTCAGTGGTCCAGACTTAGACTGACTAGACGCCTGCTAGCGGCACACTCACGTAAGCAAGATTGATTTCCTAGAATGAAAAAGTGGAAGTGGTAGCTGCCTTCCTTCCATTGAGACTGATTCCTTCATGAGTCAGCCTGTCTCTAATATGCCCCCTTCCCTCCCCTCAAAAAAAAAAAAAGCAGCATCTTCAGCAGCTGACTAAATTTACATCTGACAATGAAACACAAAGACTTCCAGGTGACTGAACAAAAGTAGTCGTTAAAGGCGAAAAATAAGGTGAACTCATTATAACTTTACGTTAGAGCAAAAAAAATCACTATCAACCGTAACTTAAGAACAACAAACAACAGAGGCAAGGAGAAAGTTCACTCTTACCTTGTCTGGAGGGAGTGGTGGGTGACGTATCCTACGACACTCCAAACACCAGGTAAAGGCAATACTACCTAGATGCGACTCATTAATTAACCCATACCAGGAGACACCTGCAACTACAGATCTGCCCTACAGATGGCGCAGTGTACGTTACCACTGGACTTACCAACTGGGTTGACACTTTTGAATAATTTCGAAAATTTTTAAATAAACTTAAGGAAAATATAATGCTTTTCTCTCTCACTCTATGTTTTGAGGCAATTTAGAGTTTTGTGCCGTTTCCCACCATAGTTGTGACGCTCTGATAAAGGCCGAAAATTCTGTTTGCGCTCAAAAGATGCATAGAACAGGTTGAATTATCTTTTGTTTGCTAGGCTAAGCATTATGCCCTAATGAACATATATCAGCAGCTTCAACTAAATTATGATCTTTAACAAAAATAAGATAATAATCATTAAATATAATTGACAAAAATTAGTCACCACCAATGAAATATTTTAAGGATTCATAATTGCGAGTAAAATTTACACTATTGAGTCAGAAATCAAAGATCCGGAAGTGCTAGTCTAAAACTTCAGTTAAAACTCTCTCCTATAGTAGTTTGTGGCATTCTTAAAAGTCTTGAAATTGAGATTTTTAACTGAAAGATAAAGGTCACAGGGATATTCAGATGAGGAATCTATTTTCAAATCTTTTCTGATTTCTGTTTGCAAAACTTTCTCTTTATCATTCCTCTCGCTCTGATCGATCTTGTTCCTTATTTTCTTCTATTAACTATTAATTCTTGTTTTTTTAGCCAACTGCTCAACCTCCCTACCTAACTAATCTACGTCCCTAGCTAGCTGCTCTACCTCCCTAACTGATCTACCTCCTAACTAACTACCTCCCTACCTAACTAATCTACCTCCTAACTAATCTACCTCCCTACCTAACTAATCTACCTCCCTACCTAACTAATCTACCTCCCTACCTAACTGCTCTTTCACCCCATGTCATGGCCCCCAGGGTATCTTACCATCGGATTTCTATAGCATAAGATAGCCGCACCCGATATAAATTTCTCTTATATAGTAATATACGTAGCAGTGCCTCCTGTTGCATCTTTTTCATGCATGAAGTGAGTATATTTAAAGTCTTGTAATTTACAATGGGCTGATTGTTTATATGCAACTCCCATTTTTAATATATTATTTATAATTTAAAGAAATGTTAAGATGCTTATTTTGTTTGCATTACCTGGTTAAAATATAATGAGGTATGGAGTCATTAATGAGGCGCTGCCTATCGACTATTTCTATGATGTCACTTTGTCGTTGCAAAAGGATAGTTGTTTTGAGAGTTGTGTTTCCCGTCAGGTGATGCGAGTTGGTTGTGTGTTTCCCGTCAGGTGATGCGAGTTGGTTGTCTGTTCATTGAAGTTATTGAATCTGATTAGAAAATGATTATAATAACAACCATAATTTTTAAAGGGGTGGACCGGTAAGCCAGCGGAAGGCCTCTGTCAGATGACCAAAAGCTCCAACCGCGGGTCATCATCTGACTAAGTCCCGCGTCAGGAAACACGTCCTGTTTCCTGACAAACCTTACCTAACCTAACCTGCAAGTTTCGAATGTTTCGAGCCTGGATTATTCAGTCTATCTGCATGCCACGAGAATTTGTTTTTATTTAAGTTGGGAATAAGTTTGGAAATTTTAACAAGTTAGAGGTTTTGATGACCTGTAGAGTAATTATCTTCAGTGTTTTATTGCTATAACCTTGAATTAGTTTTACCACGTATTTGCTATTTTTAAAAACTGTATCACTTCACTTTTTTTAAGGACCTAATATTCATTCCCTTTCCTTCCCTTGTTTGTATTTATCATTCAATTTGCTTCTACCCAGGAATAGTTTTTTCCCAATTATAATGCCTAATGCAGTACCTAGTAATCCAGATTTTTCTTTAATTTCTACCCAGAATTTTATTTATTTATTCTCAAGACAAAAAAAAAATAATTAAAAATGTACACTAAAAGAGATGTCCCTTTGTGACTCTGAAATAATCTCCAGGAAATTAATGATTGTGAAGGTACCCAAAGAATTCTAGGAAATATAGGGCGTCAACATCTGCAATAGGATAGTTGCTAGAATATATTTTGTGTGATCATCCTAACTTTGTTTTATTACACTTATGCTTTATAATAGCATGTTCCAAACAATTCTCCAATAAATATTAATAACTGTCTTCCTAACTTTGATTACATTTCTTGCTACCCATGAAACGATAATAAAAATATACCCTGCGAGGATTACTGAAAGGTCAAATCAACTTTCCATATTATCTGACAAAACTAATGTTTGGGTTTCGTGAATTATTTCAAACCCCCTTATTAAAAGATAGTGTAATTCTGTAACTTTGATGACAAATACTCCCTCGTGCATCAGTTACTTATGTCTATTATCTATCCACCTAAAAAAATGGGATCATATAATAATTATCACCTCAGAATCATCTAGGTCTGGCACCAGATGTGTCTGGCATTGTAGATTATTACTGATCCAGAATGAATGTGTTTAATATCGCATGTCTTTTGCGAGCGATTCTAAATTAGTATAATTCCTATTTATTATTTATTCACGCTTTTAGGAAGGACTCTGATAGTGCAATAACACGTTTAAGAGCACAGTGAAAGCCAAGTAAAGAGGATCTAAAGAAGTGTTTCACCGAGAGATTCAATTGCACTGATGGCCTTAGTGATTCATCGTTCGTCTTCCAGAGTTACAAAAGTCCTCCAGTTCTCCTAACATGCAGTCATAGCTAAATGACATAGCAGTAGACAATGGAACTGTAATTGTCAAGTTCTAGCTCACTAATTAGGAAAGGATTTGTTTGGTATCAAGTGGGTTAGATCATTCTAATAAATTTTACATGCTCACGATTTTTCGTGACCAATAAATTCGAGACGCAATATTTTCGTTTACATTTCACGGAAGTTATTTTTTTTAACGAATCCACCAACTTTCAATAGTATTTTACACACTTGTCACATGTGGCAATAATTCAGGTCTTTACGTGTGAAATATCCAGTGGCACGTATGCTAGCCAGGGGGCGAAGATCCCTCGACGTTGACTAAATTCTTTGGTAAGGCAGAATAAATTTCTATATGCACACATGTAGAAATGTATTTTTCACTAGGCAATATATGAAATGACATGAAAAATGCATATTTAATTTTGCCTTAAGGATTATATGTCAAGGCTTTCTTTACCAGCTGACGGATTTTCATCATACACACATAAAAAAAAGCTGCGATGTTTCTATTTTGAGAACAGATGATGCTTATTAGAGAAGCTGGATGCCAGAACACAATAGAGAGATGCATCCCTGCACTCTCTCTCTCTGGAGAATATTCTTCCCAATGACAAACTGAATGAAAAATGACAGTAAAGTGATGACTTTAATGTCATAAACTATAATTTTAAACTCGATATATGGAAAGACATTTAATAGAATGCCAGCTATATTATTTATGAGTGCCTATATTTTAACAGGAAAATTTAATTTAGTGAAAATGAAACAGTTTTCAAATACGCCAATTTTTTTTTCTAAATAATAACAGAAAAACAGAAAACTAATTCCAGAAAAGAGAGTTGCGTTTGTTCCCCAGCCAAAAAAAAAAAAAAAAAAAACCTACCCAGCAATACTCAAGAGGAGAAATTCCCCTAACAAGCATTTTGTATTAAGTTGGGTAATAATGTCGTCCTGCGGAATTGTGTATCACCAATTCAGAAAGTTAAATTGGTGTTGCAGACGCACACACTGGCTCATGAAAATGACTGGAGAGGTTTAGAGAAGTTTGCTTGAGAGCAGAAGATACTCGAGCAGTAACTCCACCTTTATGGCTAACGTGTTTAAATGGAAGGGCTGTCAGACTCGATGGCAGGATCAAAATAATTAAAATATGATAAAAATGCTAGCAAACTCATTGAGTTTAATAATCTGAAGGAAAGATGGAACATTTTCCAAGGTGAGAGTATAGTGAGGTTCATCACTCCCTGGAGGAAATAATGTACCATCGGTCTGGAACCGTGGTAATAAAATATAATCAATATTAAGAATAATGTCAAGAAGATAATAGTCACTGATGCTCATGGAAGAGCAGACCAACGTATTTATCAAGCTTACAAATGCTTACAAATTCTCGGCAGAAGCTTTTTTTTCCTCACCTTATTAAACCCCAGAACAATGACCCTCTCTACCCTTTCCCCTCCACCCAAGAAGCCAGCGGTCAATCCCAGGAAGCCAGCGGTCAATCCCAGGAAGCCAGCGGTCAACCCCAGGAAGCCAGCGGTCAACAAGTTCTCAGAAGTTTTTTTTCCCTCACCTTATTAAACCCCAGAACAATGACCCTCTCTACCCCTTCCCCTCCACCCAAGAAGCCAGCGGTCAACCCCAGGAAGCCAGCGGTCAACCCCAGGAAGCCAGCGGTCAACCCCAGGAAGCCAGCGGTCAACAAATTCTCAGAAGCTTTTTTTCCCTCACCTTATTAAACCCCAGAACAATGACCCTCTCTACCCCTTCCCCTCCACCCAAGAAGCCAGCGGTCAACCCCAGGAAGCCAGCGGTCAACCCCAGGAAGCCAGCGGTCAACCCCAGGAAGCCAGCGGTCAACCCCAGGAAGCCAGCGGTCAACCCCAGGAAGCCAGCGGTCAACCCCAGGAAGCCAGCGGTCAACCCCAGGAAACCAGCGGTCAACCCCAGGAAGCCAATGGTCAACCCCAGGAGCCAATGGTCAACCCCAGGGAGCCAGCGGTCAACCCCAGGAAGCCAGCGGTCAACCCCAGGAAGCCAGCGGTCAACCCCAGGAAGCCAGTGGTCAACCCCAGGAAGCCAGCAGTCAACCCCAGGAAGCCAGCGGTCAACCCCAGGAAGCCAGCGGTCAACCCCAGGAAGCCAGCGGTCAACCCCAGGAAGCCAGCGGTCAACCCCAGGAAGCCAGCGGTCAACCCCAGGAAGCCAGCGGTCAACCTCAGGAAGCCAGCGGTCAACCCCAGGAAGCCAGCGTCTTACCTCTCCGTGAGTAGCAAGTCAGTGGTCAGCGAAGGTCACCACTCATTGTCAAATCATTTTTTTTTTTTTTTGGTACATTTCGAGTCGCCATAACTCATCTCAACCTGTCGATTAATGAGGAATAGCTTGTTCCCGTAATGAGGAATAGCTTGTTCCCGTAATGAGGAATAGCTTGTTCCCGTAATGAGGAATAGCTTGTTCCCGCAAGTGTTGATTCATATGAGGAATATTTACTGTTACTGGTCCCTGATCGCCCCTGCCTATCGCTCCTCCTACACATCCACAGTGCGTCCCCTATACAGCAACGCTTCATTCATTTTCAACCCGCTTGCATATATAAACGGTTTTGTAAAAGGCAATTGCAAAAGTTGCGTCGTGCATCCCGGTTTCAAGAAGCCAAAAATGTCGAAATGACGCTGGATGTAGTGGCCTGTTTTGGAAATGCAATGGAAAGTGGAGCCTGGTCCAAAGCCCGGGTTATATTTCTTAACAGAACCTCAGTATCTAGGTTTTTGAACACGTCTTTAAGTGAACCATAAAGTACAGTCCATCAATACAGGAGGAAAAAAAGACATCAGACATCACCACAACATGGTCACTGTCTTGAACACTATGTGCTTAATTGTCCACTTCTTGAGGAATATAGAGATAGACAGTATAATAACCTATGTCACATGTCAAGATATCTTATTCATGAAAATAAGATACCAGTTATACTAAGCAAATTTCCTAAATTTGCTTGTAACATATAAGTGAAATGTAGATATAAATCCAAATGTACAATTGTTAACCCTTTTGGGGCCTAGTGCCTAGGCCTATTGTGTATCCATATGCTCTTGCGCTATCCTCCACAGGATGGATATGGGGTGCACAATAAACTAGCCACTTCGGTGGCAAAATCTAAATTTAAAATCACAACAGAGAATCTCAAATCAGCTAGGACATTTTATTGTATTCAGAAAGCAACCAATGTTGAAGATTAGATACCCTTTTGAAAAATGTTACTGATGCCCCAACCACGACCAGAACATGGCGTAATCTTCCTCTTTGGAAATGGACGACCAACCACTTAGCAACATCTGTCATTAGAGCACAACAGAAGATGGCTCATCCACCTTCCTTCTCGCAAGAAGATCACCAGACAAAGTGGAAACCAGCAGGAGCAGTAAGATTAATCACCAGTGGAAAATCAAAGGACAAAGAGAATCTATGCCTCTCCTAAGCTCCTTCCACTACAGTGCTGTAGCAGATCTACCATACAGCGAGTCACAGCAGCCTTGCAAGCAGTTAGTTAATAATCCTCCAACTGACGGTATTTTCCACCAAGACTGGAAACACTATCCCTATCCTTCCCTATGCTTTTTTTTTCTTTCAGCAGAGCTTCCTATCCTTTGAATAACCTAAACTATGATAACTATCATTCGTTAGCAATAATTTAATTACATAGAGTATACATATATTTGTCAGCATGATATGAACTGTACACTTCAAAAGGATAACTCACTAGACAATGAAGGCAGCGAGATCATGAAGCAGTCATGACACAACTCAGTGCCCAGCTGAAAGGAAACCTTGCGTCTCTAACAGTCACCAACCCATAAATTTCTGCAAATGGCCTCAACGGGACCACACTATAACCCTGGACAAACGATAGATAGCTACCCTGGAGCCATTCATATGCATCTATCTACTCTAGCTGACTTGTATTATATGCAATTAATAACATAAGAACATAAGAATAAAGGGGCACTGCAGCAGGCCTACTGGCCCATACTAAGCAGGTCATTTTCAAACCCGAACCCACTAACGAAAATATTCACATATTTACAGTTAAAACAAGATACAATTTAATATTATATGGATTTTTTTATGCTTTCTTTACTGTACATTTTATTATTACATTTTCTGTGGAATACTTTTTTAATGAAGGTATAAAACACGAATTATAATTTTACAGTTAGTTCTTCGAAGCTGGGATGAGAGTATTAGCTGTAATATAAATCGTAAACATTGGCTTCAATAGGTGAGTCACTTATGTTTATAGTGAGTTTCTTCTTTACCGAAGCTGACATGTTTCTATTGTGTTAATACCTTTTAATGGCTTCGCCAGAATGAATAAAATATTTTCCTTTTGATTAGTTATGTACTTGAAAGGAATGTTTGTGTGTTTTGAGTAATTGTTGGAGTCTGCTTCGCTCACTCCGGAAATTTCAGAGCAAGAATTTAGATTTTTCTCGACTTCCCGTAGAGTGAGGATTCTCTCCCCTCTCTCCACCTCATTTACAACTGGAAGCTTCTGGAGGACACTTGACACCTCTCCAGCCTGGATATACTGTCCTCTGTATTGCTATTGTTTCTATGTTCCCACACAAATTTGTTGGTGAGGCATGTGTGTGTCTGGTGGCTCTGAGCGAAGCTAATATCACAAATATTATCTTTAGGAAATACTTGGTTGCCTTCATAACTGTTGATTATTCTCACGTCTTGATATTTTTTGGCCAGAACTTTGCTCTAGATTTCGACATTATGTTACCGAAGCTCAGTTTCAGGGCGGAGACGCACTCGTCACCTCCCACCGGGAGCAGAAGGTGGAGGGGGTGTAGTGGGAACTATGCACCCACCCTAACTGAACAAGCATACTACCTACCAAACTACCACCACCATACTTTCACTACTCCTATCTAATGAACTTTTCCCTCACAGAACACCTGTTATGTTCCTGCGTCAGCATCATCAGCAACTGTGTAGCATCAGGAACCTCTTAGTGATGCTTGATGTCAACAAACCCTTGTTTATTTTCAGTGATAAAACACCTTCATCATCCTGTTTAACTCTGTGGTCAGCAATCCTTTGTTCGTCTGCATGGTCAGCAACACACTGCTTATCTATGCCATCTGCAACACTGATTATCCACATGGTCAGCAACACTTCATTTATTTGCATTATCAGCAACATATTGCTTATCTGTGCCATCCTCGACACCTTGCATATCTGTGCCATCCTCGACACCTTGCATATCTGTGCCATCCTCGATACCTTGCATA
Source organism: Cherax destructor (assembly GCA_009830355.1). NCBI lineage: Eukaryota > Metazoa > Arthropoda > Malacostraca > Decapoda > Parastacidae > Cherax > Cherax destructor. Next base: position 63,978 of record WNWK01001908.1, on the reverse strand, counting down.
TCTGTGCCATCCTCGACACCTTGCATATCTGTGCCATCCTCGATACCTTGCATATCTGTGCCATCCTCGACACCTTGCTTATCTGCGTCATCAGCATCTCCTTGCTTATCTGCGTCGTCAGCATCACCTTGCTTATGTTGGTCATCAGCATCACCTTGCTTATGTTGGTCGTCAGCATCACCTTGCTTATGTTGGTCGTCAGCATCACCTTGCTTATGGTGGTCGTCAGCATCACCTTGCTTATGTTGGTCGTCAGCATCACCTTGCTTATGTTGGTCATAAGCATCACCTTGCTTATGTTGGTCGTCAGCATCACCTTGCTTATGTTGGTCGTCAGCATCACCTTGCTTATGGTGGTCGTCAGCATCACCTTGCTTATGTTGGTCATCAGCATCACCTTGCTTATGGTGGTCGTCAGCATCACCTTGCTTATGTTGGTCGTCAGCATCACCTTGCTTATGTTGGTCATCAGCATCACCTTGCTTATGTTGGTCGTCAGCATCACCTTGCTTATGTTGGTCGTCAGCATCACCTTGCTTATGGTGGTCGTCAGCATCACCTTGCTTATGTTGGTCGTCAGCATCACCTTGCTTATGTTGGTCATAAGCATCACCTTGCTTATGTTGGTCGTCAGCATCACCTTGCTTATGTTGGTCGTCAGCATCACCTTGCTTATGGTGGTCGTCAGCATCACCTTGCTTATGTTGGTCATCAGCATCACCTTGCTTATGGTGGTCGTCAGCATCACCTTGCTTATGTTGGTCGTCAGCATCACCTTGCTTATGTTGGTCATCAGCATCACCTTGCTTATGTTGGTCGTCAGCATCACCTTGCTTATGTTGTCGTCAGCATCACCTGCTATGGTGGTCGTCAGCATCACCTTGCTTATGGTGGTCGTCAGCATCACCTTGCTTATGTTGGTCATCAGCATCACCTTGCTTATGGTGGTCGTCAGCATCACCTTGCTTATGTTGGTCGTCAGCATCACCTTGCTTATGTTGGTCATCAGCATCACCTTGCTTATGTTGGTCGTCAGCATCACCTTGCTTATGTTGGTCGTCAGCATCACCTTGCTTATGGTGGTCGTCAGCATCACCTTGCTTATGGTGGTCGTCAGCATCACCTTGCTTATGTTGGTCGTCAGCATCACCTTGCTTATGGTGGTCGTCAGCATCACCTTGCTTATGTTGGTCGTCAGCATCACCTTGCTTATGGTGGTCGTCAGCATCACCTTGCTTATGTTGGTCGTCAGCATCACCTTGCTTATTTTACCGTTGTCTACACACCAGAAAATTACCTTACATTGCTCTTCTTTAATAGTCTAAGAAAAATATTATTTGATTTATGGCAACGAATATATTTCATACATTCATTGCTCTGTCTTCCACATAAGACCGATTTTCTAACAGCAATAAATATGATATATCTTTGATAAATTCTGCTTTAAAAATGACTCGTATAACTCACCTTTATAGATGAAGTCTGCATTCCAGTCGCTCATTTGCATAAATCATGCAAACCTTACATAGATTTTTGCCCTACCATGATGATAAATTAATTTAGCATCTTTAAAGCGTGTTAATATCGTAACCTGTGATGTTAAAATGTTTAAATATCGCAGCCAGCTATATTCCTGGCAGTGATATTTCTTCGCATATATCTCCGCTTTTTTCTACGAGGGACACTGAGAATAATATCACTTTATATGCCAGAACATACATGAGGAGAATGAAATGGTAGGAGACCAAGCTGGAGGCTCACTGCTCCGCCCGGCGGATAGGGGAAGATTTCCGATGACCATCCACAGTTCTTCTCCAGGTACACGCCTCGACTCGCTGGTCACTTGTGTCGATGTTGTACTTCGCCTCGTCACCTCTATCCTCACCGAACACAAATGTATAGCGACAATATTTCGCTTAGTCCGATCCAGATACCTTGGTCTTCTTCGCCATAGGTCTAATTGGAAGAGATTGCCCAGGAATTCGGAAGTCACCCCAACTGTGAATATTATGATTGGCAGTCTAGAGGGTCAGGATGAAATAACCTTGAAGATTTGGACAGATGGCACGCATGGGACTACACCAGAGCATCCTAACTGGTTGGCACAGAGCAGGGAGGAAGGAGAAAGAACAATGAGCTTGTTCATCTTTACATATTGATTCCTATAGGATCAGTCCCTCAGATCATGGGGAAAAAGAGAGCATCCACGTTCCTTAAGGATTTAGGAAAAAAGCATCAGCAGAACCACTAAGATTCTTGAGCTGCAAGTATTGTTTTGCAGAGTCACAGTGTTGCACTTTAAAGAGGTAATGACTATTGTATCCTGGCGGGTCCACCTCTTTCGAACTGAAAAAAGTTTTTGACATTTAAGTGTAGAAAAACACTTTGAATATTTATTATCCAGAACTTATTTACCATGTATTTCTCAGACTTTTAGTATTTTGCATTTGGTTTGTCGTACTTATCACCTTGAACCATCACTGTAACCTGTAAACTTGTCAGTCATATAACATGTGATGGAAGAAATATAATATTCCAACAGCCTCAGAATAAGTCTTTGTATTTTTCCTAGACATTTTGCTTTAACGGTAATTATCATCAGTGAAAATAAATACTGATTAAATCCGTAAGTACAAGTACTGGGAGTTTCAACAAGTACTCTGAGAGTTTCAACAAGTACTCTGAGAGTTTCAACAAGTAATCTGAGAGTTTCAACAAGTACTCTGAGAGTTTCAACACGTACTCTGAGTTTCGTCAACATCCTGTTAACCTTACAAAGAATATCCTACAAGTTCATCACTGTTTCTTTCATATGTGTAATATTTCATTTTTGTTTAGTATTTTATTCCCTTTTTACCCAGATGTCCTCAAATTTATGCGGATATTGAAATGTCAGTCTTGATTATACATTAAATACTAATGAAGCATTTTTGGTTTGATGACTCAGCCCATACAAAGCTCGTTAGCTTAAATAAATCATATTTAAATGAATGAAATAAAATGGAATTATTTTTCGACGGCATATTGTCATGGAGATTAATCACAAAATATTTTTTAATATATATATAAAAAAGATAAGTTACTTTATAAAAAAAAGTATTTAAACAATATCATTTATCAGTGATTGTTTGGCACAATTTTGATTTGACAAAAGCAAACAAGGGATACAGGGATTGCTATTACGAACTTAGGTGTTGTCTTGCTGCCTACACACCTCCATGTAACGTGATAATCAAGGCAGAAATGAGGAATGGGCAAAAGAAAGCAATGATTAAATACTTATACATACATATTTCCTTCACGAACACAGCATGTAAAAAATACATACAATATATACAGAGGATATGTACAGAAAGGCAATTTGCAAGAGACACGGTGAGAACCGTATTCGATCAGACTTGGAGGTAAGTCTGCCAGAGTTGCTTAACGAACCTCCAACATCGCTTCACAACTTTGGCGAGTTTTTTTGTGATTGGCTAGGTTGAGCCAAGATGCTAGCATAACAAGGGAAGACCCTCTTGTTACATTCTTAGGACCTGGTTCGCTGGTCGGGAGGGTATTCCTATATTGGTGTATGACATACGCCGAATAAAATGTAAGGTACTCTTAGCATGCCACATGCTGTCTCAGCCAGTCACTAGACAGGACGCGATCAACCTAAAATACTAAAACGTAACATGTTTGATGTTACTATTAAACCCTGAACATGCCTATCATATTACATGGGACAAAGTCCATTTTCCTGACCTAATGTTTATTGGGAATAGATCACTTGAAGTGAAGCATTTACCTCAACGTCACATCTCACTACACCCATTTTGGACATAAAAGACTAGTGGAAACTCGAATAAAAGTCATTTCATCCTATTTTGATGCAGGTAACTCGACCTGTAACTTTAAGACCGAGAAATCTTCTATATTTTTTAGCAGCGATGCAGACACAATTCCCAAGAAAAGGTAAGTTCTTAAAGCTGCCTCAGTGGAAGCTTTTAGCTTTCTCTCTCCACGCATTTCCTTATACTCATATTGAGTGGGATTTTGATGTCTTAGTGTATAAACTACAGTCACAGTTTACGAGGAGGAGGTCGAGCAGGAGAAGAGGGAAAGGAAGAGGAGTGGGAGTAGAAGGAAGAGAAAGAGGCAAAAAGACGAAAATGAAAGGGAGGAGGGGGAGGAGGAGGAGGAAGTAAAGGAGATAGATAAGGAACTGATTAGGAAATATAGGCGACAGAGAAGGAACTGAAAAGTAAGTGAAGGAAGAGGAGGAGAAGGAAGACAAGGAACACACGTTGGTAAAGGAGATGCTGTTGAGGATTCTGTGTGTATACTTGACTGACTCTGTTAATTAGAGCCAGATTAAACATTTTAGACTCTGCCTTCCTCCTCGCAGACTCTGTTACAGAAACTGTGAATACTTCGTGTACACGTGACTGTCTAGCAAGTGCACTAGATACTGTACACTTACCAGTATGATGCCCCTGAGGACACCTGGTACTTGGTCTATAACCAGGAAGAATGATCCAGCATAATTGATCACTGAGAGAATCGCAGACTAGCACAAGTATACTTATACTGCGTGTGGTAAATAATACTTTGACCAACTCTTGGACTGACTCTCACTAAGCTCTATACCAACATGCAAAAATATCACAGTAAACAGGTGATATCAAAATATGCAAGAAAACCACTATGAAAAAAATAGAAGAATTCCAAGCGCTTTCGTGACTACTCACATTATCAAGGAACTATAACAGGAAACATGACAAGAAGGCTTATATAAGGGGCGAGACTACACCTCACAGTCACATCACACTAACAAAGACTACACCTCACAGTAGCGTAACATCGCACGACTCTGTGAAGAGGAACATAAGAAAGGACCTGAAACTCTTCCCAAGAATTAAGATTAGTCCAATTTATTATTAAATTCTTCCCAAATTTTATTAATTATAAATGAATCCAATTTATATAAACCAAAATAAATATTCATATTATTTTCAAAACTGCTTTTAATGAAACATGATTCTATTATATTTCTCTCAACCATGGACTTGCTTGATACAACCTTCTCAGCATTTTGAAAATCAATTGGATGGTTAAAATCTCTCACATGAATAAATAGAGCATTAGAATCTTGTCCAGTTCTAATGCTATATTTATGTTGTTTTAATCTTAGTTCAAGACTTTTACCAGTTTGATTATAATAAACTTTATCGCATATTTTACAGGGAATCTTATAGACACATCCGTCAGCATTTTGGGGGGAATTTTTTATCAAAAGTCTTTTTACTGTATCAAGATTTTTAAATACAACTTTGATATTAAAATTCTTAAGAAAGGAAGGCATATCAACCAAGTTTTCATGGTAAGGAGAACCAACATATTTTTGGTTGAATAAGGTTGGTTGTCCCTTTTGGATTGTAAAAGTATTCCTAGCTATTTTAAAAGATTTATCAATTATGTTTCTTGGGTATTTTAAATCATTAGCTATTTCATAAATTTTAGAGATTTCTTCATCTATGAACTCTGGACTACAAATACGTAAAGCTCTCAAAAACATTGAAGAAAAAACCGACACTTTAACTCTATCTTGATGTGAAGAGTAATAGTGTACATAGGAACAATTATTTGTAGGTTTTCTGTAAATTTAAAATTTAAAATCAATGTTACCCTTAATAATAAAAACATCTAGGAAGGGCAATGAGTTATTTACTTCGAATTCAACAGTAAAATTTATAGAATGAGCTAAGCTATTTAATTTAACAAGGAAATGGTTTATATCTACATTCTTAGGCATAAGGCACAAAATATCATCAACATGTCTATACCACTTAGCTCTATTGGGAAGGATAGTGTTAAGCAATCTTGTTTCGAAAAATTCCATATATAAGTTACTAAGAACAGGTGAAAGAGGATTTCCCATTGCCATACCAAACTTCTGAGTGTAAAACTTATCATTAAATACAAATTTTGCATCAACAATACAAAGTTTAATAAGTTTAATGATAGTAGGAACTGGCAATGGTAAATCATAATTAACCAGTTCTTCAGATAAGAAACTTATACTTCAATTAGATACGTACCTACCTTGCAAAAGATTATAAATTGCAATCTACTTGTTGAAAGGGGTGGGGGAAAATCTTACTTATCCCTAGGTCTTCCTCTGCCTGGCCACGTAGTATCTGGTACTAGTAACGTCAGTACTAGATACTCTAACTTCTATCTTGCTAAATATCACCATATTATTATAGATGACACGTTTTTTCATGTGTTTGGACTCCGGCTTAAGTCCAGAAAGTTCACCAATAACACTTAATATGAGCCTCGATACTCTCTTACATCCACAATACCCGGGTTAATCTCTCCCCCGGGTGCTCCCTCGCAGGAGACACATATAGTGTTGTGTCATGTATGATGCCCAACTCATCTCTACCCCAGTCATTTCAATTTCGGCTGGCGTACAAGGTCCAGCTAGGCTCGTGCTCTGTTCCAATAATTAAGTGCTCTTAACACGTGAGAATGTCAGTCATTCATAAATTCCTTTTTTTTATTAACATATCGACCGTTTCCCACCGAGGTAGGGTGACCCCAAAAAGAAGAAATGTTTTCATCATCATTCACTCTATCACCGTCTTGCCAGAGGCGCGCCCACACGACAGCTAAAAGACTGCAACATATCATCACCTCTCCTTCAGAGTGCAGGCACTGTATTTCCCACGTCTTGGACTCAAGTCCGGCTTTCCTGAATCCTTTCATAAATGTTACTTTGCTCACACTCCAACAGCACGTCAAGTCATAAAAACCATTTGTCTCCACTAGCTCCTAACACGATCATACATGCTTATTGTAAGTCCAAATCCTTTGCACCCAAAACCTCCTTCACCCCTCCTCCAACTTTTCCTATTTCGTTCCATCCTCTCTAAATGTCCGAACTACCTCAACAACCCCTCCTCAGCCTTCTGGATAATACTTTTAGTAACCCAGCACCTAATCCTAATTTCCAAACTACAAATTCTCTGCATTATATTCACACCACACATTGCCCCCAGACACGACATCTCCACTGCCTCCAACCTTCTCCTTGTTGCAACATTCACCACCCATACTTCACACCCATATAAAAGTGTTGGTATAACTATACTCTCATACATTCCCCTCTTTGCTTCCATGGATAACGTTCTTTGTTTCCACAGACTCCTCAGTGCACCACTCACCTTTTGTTGCCCTCGTAATTTCTATGATTCACCTCGTATTTCATAGAGCTATCTGCTGACAAGTCCGCTCCGAAATATATAAATACATTCACTTCCTCCATACTCCCTCCCTCCAATCTGATATCCAATCTTGCATTACCCAATTTTTTTTATCCTCGCCACCTTACTCTTTCCTATGTTCACTTTTAATTTTCTTCTTTTACGTATCCTACCAAACTCGTTCACCAACCTCTTCAGAATCTCCCAAAAGCACAGTGTCGCCAGCAAAAATCAACTGTGACAACTCCCACTTTGTGTTAAATTCTTTGTGTTTTAATCGCAAACCTCCTGGCAACACCTTAGCATGGACTTCTCTTTCAACCCCATCTATTGATATATAGAACAACCATGGTGACATCCCACATCCTTGTCTAAGGCCTACTTTTACTGGGAAATAATCTCCCTCTCTCCTACATACTCTAACCTGAGCCTCACTATCCCCTATCCCCCTTATCATATGCCTTTTCCATATCCATAAATGCAACATAAACCTCTTTACCCTTTTTGAAATACTGTTCACCTATATGTTTCACAGTAAACACTTGGTCTACACAACCCCTACCATTCCTAAAGCCTCCTTGTTCATCTGCTATCCTGCTCTCCGTCATATTCTTAATTCTTTCAATAATAACTCTACCATACACTTTACCAGGTATACTCAACAGGCTTATTCCCCTATAATTTGTACACTCTCTTTTGTCCCCTTTGCCTTATACAATGGAACTATGCATGCTCTCTGCCAATCCCTAGGTACCTTATCCTCTTCTATACATTTATTAAATAAAAACACTAACCATTCCAAAACTATATCACCACATGCGTTTAACATTTCTATCTTTATCCCATCAATCCCAGCTGCCTTACCCCCTTTCATTCTACCCACTGCCCCACGCACTTCCCCCACACTCACAACTGGCTCTTCCTCGCTCCTACAAGATGTTATTCCTCCCATAACATAAATTCGTTAAATCATGGTTCTGAGATCAGGTAAGAAATAGGTTTTATTTTTAACTCACTAGTGTCTTGTCTGGCTACTAAACTGTGTGAGACATGGTACTCTGCTCACCTTTCAAGTAGGTGATGGAGATTTCTTAACCCCCTGATATATACCCCTACTTAACAAAGAGGGGATAACTGTTTACTCTGATCCCATGGTGAAGTAGCTATCGAAAGAGAGAGACAGGGGGGAGGGGGATTAGGTATAGCTGATGTGTAGGCAACCCCTAATGACCAAAGTTGTTAAACCCAGTGTCAATGAATGGCCCAGATAACTTCCCAAACTCTCAGCAGCACAGCTTTAAACGTCCAGAAATGGTGGTTCCTAATTCGACTACAGCCTAGAGTTAAATTCAGAGTTTCAGACTGGATCATTTTAAGAGTAAATCAGAAAAAAAAAATATTATTCCCTTTTACGTAACGGTAAATAAACTTATATTTTCCTCTTCTGAATGGCTAGAATATTTAATGGTTAATGCATCTTAAGGCAAGCATTGTACCTGTTACGTTTTGTTCGGGTGTTGGCAATATTATTGATGTAGAAAAATAGTCAATAGAAACTTGGAATAGTTGAGATCCGCGCCATAACTACAGAATGACTTAACTGATCGGCTTCAAATTTTTACCACTGGTGTCGTTTCCTGAACGCAAAGTTTATGCAGGTAATTAGTGACGTAAGGTCAAGTACGCCAATTTAATTGAATAATTAATGATATTTATTAATATTCTGTACCTAAAGAATGAGCCAGCAGATCGGATGTAAAATAACAATTGCTGTGCATTGAAGTAAGAAGGAATCACAAGTCCTGGAGCTGCTGGGTCAACATGAATCACAAGTCCTGGAGCTGCTGGCTCAACATGAATCACAAGTCCTGGAGCTGCTGGCTCAACATGAATCACAAGTCCTGGAGCTGCTGGCTCAACATGAATCACAAGTCCTGGAGCCGCTGGCTCAACATAAATCACAAGTCTTGGAGCTGCTGGCTCAACATGAATCACAAGTCCTGGAGCCGCTGGCTCAACATGAATCACAAGTCCTGGAGCTGCTGGCTCAACATGAATCACAAGTCCTGGAGCTGCTGGCTCAACATGAATCACAAGTTCTGGAGCTGCTGGCTCAACATGAATCACAAGTTCTGGAGCTGCTGGCTCAACATGAATCACAAGTTCTGGAGCTGCTGGCTCAACATGAATCACAAGTTCTGGAGCTGCTGGCTCAACATGAATCACAAGTTCTGGAGCTGCTGGCTCAACATGAATCACAAGTTCTGGAGCTGCTGGTTCAACATGAATCACAAGTTCTGGAGCTGCTGGTTCAACATGAATCACAAGTTCTGGAGCTGCTGGCTCAACATGAATCACAAGTTCTGGAGCTGCTGGCTCAACATGAATCACAAGTTCTGGAGCTGCTGGCTCAACATGAATCAGTGCTTGACAAAATTATGGAAAGAAGTGAATAACAGAACATATTACCACTACTATTGTAACCACTACTACTACTACCACTAATAATATTAATATAATAATAATAATAATAATAATAATAATAATAGTAAAAGAAGAACAACAAAAACAACAGCAATAATTATAGTAATAAAATAATAATAATAATAATAATAATAATAATAATAATAATAATAATAATAAAAACAATAATAATAATAATAAAACTAATAATAAAAATAATAACAACAATTATAACAGTAACAACAACAATAATAAAAACAGTAAAAACAAAAATAATAATAATTATAAAAATACTACTTCTACTAATAATATTACTACTACTACTTCTACTACTATTACCACTAATAATAAAATTATTAATAAAACTAATAAATATAAAGTCATTTGTGTTATTCTCGCCTTTATGTGTGAATATAATTGCAGAAGGCAGCTTATGGCAGCTTCAGCAAATGTAAATGTATTTGTGTATACCTGAATAAACTTACTTACTAGCAGTGGTGTTGTACATACAAGTCTGAAGTTGTCGTAGAGCGTTATTTCAGTAATATCTTCAAACATATTCTTCAAAATTAATATATTAGTTTTTAAAGAGGTAGAGGGATAAGCCAGTGGAAGGCCTCGGTTAGATGACCAAAAGCTCCAGCTGCGTCAGGAAGCAACCTAAACTTACATCTTGTGAGAATTCTGTGAGCTCTTTAAAAGAGGACGTAATCTTGGAAACAAGACAAAAATATTAGAGAGTGAGATAGAGAGTTTATTCAAATGATCTTCATTAAATTAGTCTCTGAAGTTTGCTTACTATGTGGCGAGTGTTTGTTGAATCTGTACACTGTTGACACACAGCAAATACACACTGGTGTGCTTGCAAACAAAAAAAATCTTTGTTCACTTTTTCATGGAGCGAAAAGAATAATTTTGTTTATTTTGTCTCTGTTTTTTATTCTAGTTTGTTTGTCTTCAACATCCGAGGTGTGGAGCGTTTCTAATATTATTATTATTATTATATATATATATATATATATATATATATATATATATATATATATATATATATATATATATATATATATATATATATATGTGTAATGTCTGCTTAGCTGTGCCGGAAAGAAGGGGAAAGAGGCTAGCCTCAATGATCATTAAATTCTTAAGAGACTTTCCTAGAGCTGATAACCTCATTCACCTTCCCCATCAATACAAAAATGGGAGAGGCAGAACCCCAACTCACTCCACTGACAGCGAAAAAATCAGAGTCCAAGTGAGCAAGAAAATTGAAGAGGGCAACACTGTGGTAGCAATAAGAATTATCACCAGTGAAGATACAGTTGCCCCCAGGGATGCTGACACTGCTGAAGCACTTAGAGGAAAGCACCCTGCCAGGGAAACCAGGGGTACCAACAGTTCCAACACCTCTGCCCCCACTGTGGAACCACTGATTGTGCAGGACTCGGATATTTACAAAGCAATAATGTCATTCCCGTCCGGCTCTGCTAGGGGTTACACTGGAATAAGGCCACAACATTTAAAGGAAATGGTTAATCCAGTAATCGAGGAGATTGCAGAGACACTGCTTTCAGAGATCACAAGGTTCGTCAACAATTCCTTGGCTGGTCTGATTCCTGACGAAATTAAACCTTTCATTTTTGGAGCATCACTTTGTGCCCTTAAAATGAAGGATGGAGGAATTAGGCCAATTGCAGTGGGCAACACGTTTCAACGCCTCGTTTCTAAAGTTGCTGTCAGAAGTATTCGCGCAGAGGCGGCCATCATGCTTCAACCAAACCAGCTTGGCTTTGGGGTCTCTCAAGGAAGTGAAGCAGCGGTTCATGCAACAAGGGCGTATATCGACAACCTGCCTGAGGACAATGCAGTGGTTATATTAGATTTCAAGAATGCATTTAATCTCCTGAAAAGAGACGTAGTATTAGCAGCAGTACAAGAACATTTCCCAGGTATCTTCCCTTTTGTTTCAGCTGTATATAGCAAGGAATCAATGCTCCTGTTTGGAGAGCATGAAATCACATCATTAGTGTGTCCAGCAAGGAGACCCTCTCGCCCCATTTCTCTTCTGTATAGCAGTTAGGGAAATCACAGTTAGACTGACCAGTGAGCTAAACATCTGGTTACTGGATGATGGCACACTAGTAGGTACAAAGGAGTCCCTTCTAGATAATCTTACACAGGTGATGACACGGGGACAGGAAATGGGTCTCATCCTGAATCCATCCAAATGTTAAATCATCTCAGTCAATCAACAAGTGATAGATGCAGTGATATCAAAACTACCAGGAGCAACAGTCATTGCCCCTACTAATAGTGTCTTGCTTGGAGCACCTCTGGGAAGCAATGAAATTGACACAATTCTCAGGAAGAAATTGGAAGAATTGAGGAGAATGGAACAACAAATAGGCAATCTTGACACCCATGATTCCTTGTACCTTCTCACAAAATGCTTGAGTCTGCCCAGGTTGACATATTTCCTAAGATGTGCTCCTTCATATGATAACCCTATACTGCACGAATATGACAGTATCCTGAGGCAGATCTTTACTAAAGTACTTAACCTTACTCTAGAAGATGGGCAATGGGACCAAGCTACACTCCCAGTTAGACTAGGAGGCATTGGTGTCCGCAAGTCATCTCAGATTGCTCTACCAGCTCTCCTGTCTTCATGCATTGCATCCAGAGGGCTTGTAGCAGCAATTCTCCCTGAACATCTTAGGGACAAGATTGGAATCCATGACCTAAAGTTCGTTGATGGAGCCAGGATCTGGGATAATCTAACAGGCTCTGAAATCAGGCCTGCTCCCCCCAACAACTACAAACAGTCGCACTGGGATGGCCCAATAGTAGAGAATATAGCCTCAGCAATGCTTCAGAGTGTGTCAGGGAAGGATAGAGCCCGCCTCCTTGCAGTGAGAGCTCCTCATGCAGGGGACTTTCTTTTGGCTGTTCCCAACTCCAGCCTTGGCACACGCCTCGACCCACAGACCATCCGCATTGGTGCTGCCCTTCGCCTTGCCGCCCTATTCTCGCTGAACACAGGTGTATTTGTGGCAGTGAAGCAGCAGACCGATTCGGGTACCATGGTCTTGTGTGTCGTAAATCCGAGGGAAAGATTGCAAGACATGAAGAGGTTAATAACATTATCAAGAGGAGCCTCACAACAGCAGATGCCCAGCAGTAAGGGAACCACCCCAACTATGCAGATCTGATGGCAGCCAAAAGCGTCCAGATGGTATCACCCTTCAAGCCTGGACAGACGGAAAGCAGGTAGTGTGGGACTACACATATGCATCTATCTTGGCTGATACCTATCTCCAATACACCAGGGAGGAAGGAGGGGCAGCTGCCACCTTCAGGGAGTCCCAAAAGTCGAGAAAATATGGAGAACCTGCCCATAATTATATGTTTGTTCCCATAGGCTCAGAGACCCTTGCCCAGTTCCTCAAGGAGCTGGGCAAAAGACTCAACAGGGTAACTAGGGATCCCAGGGCAGCTAGCTTTCTGTTCCAGCGTCTCAGCGCTACTGTTCAGATGGGTAATGCATGCTGTATTCTGGGCACACACCCCAGTTCAGAGGAGGTGGATGAGATTTTCGCATTATACTCAGTGACAAACATGTAACAATATGTACTAGACATGTATCTCTCACACCTCGTGTACTGTATATGCCATTTTTATATCAACAATGTATCTCTTAAATCTTTTGTACCATATTATGTAATAAAATATACCTCTTGGTAAAAAAAAAATGGGGTGGTATGGGAAGTTGAATATTCAAATGGCTTCAGGAAGAAATCCAAATATTCTTCCTTGAAGCCTTTTTATCCACTTCTCCGAGGCTATGGGTCCCACAATTTGAACCAGAGGTGGACCCCATCACTAAAATATGAGGCTCCTGCTACCTTGTATCATCTGGTAAACGTCTATGACTGAAGCCTAACAAAATCCACACACAATTTCCCTGGTTGACACATATTTAACTTAAACTCTCGTCTGTGCAATGATGCGCACTAAGCACAGGAGTTTCCAAAAATCTAAAATTAGAGAAATCTTCGTCACCAAGGCTAGAGGTGAATTCCTGTGCTTTACCATACATCGTCGAGTCAACAAATGCTGCTCACTGCTCGACTGACCACTGCACAACTTGAGCCCGAATTTTGAATGATTCGAAAAATTGCCTAGTCTTTCACTCAGAAAAACTATGTACCAGGGACACCGACTTTTGCACTTTTAAAATATTCATCACAGATATGATGATATTGTCTTCTCTCCTTCTCTCTATCATATCCTTCCTTAGTAAAAGCAAGTTGTTCCCTCGTCTTCTCAAGTGTAAGTTTTCCCAAGTCAAGTCACAACGAAGCAGGTTGATCCTTACTAAACCGCCATTTGCCCCTGCGACTGTCGGATTATCAGAAAAAAACGTTCAGGACTATTACGATCAAGGAAACAGAGTGGAGAGCGAAGAGTAATTCCAGCTCCCAGCAGCAAACACGCCAGAGGGAGAAGACACATTGGATGATTCAGACCTTAGCTTATTGTGAATTACCTCACGAAGCTCAGCAGCCTGTTAAAGCATTACGATATTCAACGTCAATAGAATGAGCAATACGCCAACAGCGTTGTAAAGATGCTCTGGGTAGAGATTGCAAAAGAGAAATGAGTAGGATAAGAGAAACGAAGCAACTCTGGGAAAAGAGGAAGAAGTACATGTACTATTTGTAGCTTGTGCTGGGGAAGAAGGAAGACTAAAGACGAGGGGAAAGGTAAAAAATAGTGGAGAGTACCAGAGAGAAAAGCAGAGGCGTGGATGATTGGAGTCTCAGCTGAGAGCAGTTGCTCTAGGCTGAGACCTCTAATTTATTTCATAACACGACTGAAGGAGTGCATAAAAGTCACAGAGTGATCACTACCAACAGTACAGTATAGTGAAGACACGAATGAACTACGGTGCCCCGTGGCCTGGTGGCTAAATCTCTCGCTTCACACGGCGATGGTCTAGGTTCATTCCCTGCAAGGGTAGAAATATTGGGCGGGTTTCTTTACACCTGTTGTCTATGTTCCCCATCAGTAAAATGGTTACCTGGGTGTTAGTCGACTGGTGTGGGTCGCATCCTGGGACAAAACGGACCTAATTTTCCCGAAATGCTCTGCATAACAAGCGGCTTTCTATATAGTAGTATTTCATTAATGTCAGGTAGGCCTGTGTACCTTGTACATGTACTTGTAGAAATAAAGATTTTATATTTTTATTATTAATATTATTAGCTTGACCTCAGGACGTCTCCTCTTTCTCTCTCAGGAAGCAAATATCACATAAATGCCATTTAAAAATGAGACAAAGAGAGGTTAAGGTCAAGAACAATTTAATCACCGACGTTTTGATGGTTCAGAAAATGGGGTTCGTATGTGTAAAACTGTAACAAACAGAGCATTTGGCATGTCAACGACAATGCTTCGTCGAGAGCAGGAACGACAGCACTAACAGAGTTGCAAGGTGTGCAAGAGCTGCTTCACAAATAAGTAATGACCAGCAAGATACACAGTGGACGGGACCTTGTATCTGCCAGGTGAAAATAACCGCGTCTCTTGAGAGTAGAGCGAATGTTTCGTATACGTCGTGAGAGATCCTGGAGCTCTAATTCACAATTAGTATCGCCTGAACACTGGGTAAAATATGTGACATATACACAAACGTCACTGGTTTATAAATTTTCAACAGTTTTATGCTTCGGAGAAAAAAAAATGTGTTTAATATTAAGTTTTTAGGGAGCTGAAAATTAACATGGTTATAATAATAATCGATTGACTGAAGTTTCTAAGGAAATATATTTACACAATTTGCGTTTATGTATTCAATATATAAGTAACATTCTTGTATAATAAGTACATTTATAGTGATACAACCAGACGCTGCTTCGCTTGTTTCTTGTATTCCACTTCCGGAGTATATCTTGTTATTGTCCAGCAGTAACCAGCTAACTGTGATCAACTCCATTTTCCCTGGTATCGTTCTCCATTACCGAGATGAACTGGTGAAAATATTCATGGTGTTTATCACTGACTGTTTCGCAGTTGGCCGAAAAAAAATATCTAGGTGCAAATGGAGAAAATGTGTTTTTAAAGACGTTTTGAAACCCAATTTTTTTGGGTAGGACAACAGCAGGTTTATGAATTTAAGCTAAGGCAGTTTTCAGACAAGGTCATCTTCAATAGTCTTTAATAGTCCAATAGTTCGGCTCTACTCATAGGTCGTTCTGAATCTCGGAATCTGAATCTAAGATGATGGGCAGCTGGAAAGGAAAAGGAATCCAGCGAATTTTGAGAGCTACTGTCAGAAGAAGAGGCAATTTCAGAGCACTAGAGAGCTCTTTTTTTTTATTTGCAAGGAATTTTAAAGCGTTGCTGCCCGGTGGTAAATGTCACAACTACGATAATAGTTGATTACTGAGAAAGTTTGAAGGCGCTGGGGGGCAAAGGCAAGGACACAAATGCTAGCACAAATCAATGAAACATGTGTCGAGGCAGACGTTTGAATCCCATAACAATCTCTCTCAGGATTGGGGTTTCACAACAAAAGTTGCAAGCTCGGAATTGCCAATAGTAGTAGAAGTCCATTTCCATCTAGCTTAATAATATAATATACAAAATAAAGTTGTAAACCCGTGTAGACTCGACAGTGCTGTTCCTCATTTTCCATTCAATATCAGTACATATTTTTTTAACAGGGAATGATTATACTTTATTTCTTCCTTTATAAAGATAGAAATGTGGCCTAAAAGGGTGAAACGGAATGTAGAAATATCGGTGGTCCCTAAAAGGGGAAAAACTGTGGGAAAGAATCATTAATGCCGTGAATGGCTAATCTGTCGACTGTGATCAACACATTCGTGATCCTTGTATTCTTTAAGTGGAAATCAAACAAAATATTAGAAGTGCCGAGGACCCAGACTAAGCCCAGTGTTGTTGGGGAACAGCAAGTGTTGGCACTCGAGGGAAGCAGCAAGTGTTGGCACTCGAGGGAAGCAGTAAGTGTTGGCACTCGAGGGAAGCAGTAAATCGTGTTACTGCTGTGTGAAAATGAAAAAACCTGGACTACCATTAAGGGTAACCGTAGTGAAGGGAATAGACTAGCTAGAAAAAAATATCACAAAAAAAACAACACCACTGAGAAATCACCATGAAATAAATTTAAATGGAAGTTTAAGGGGAAAATTATCGTAGGCCTAGCTGGTGTATAGTGCAGTGAAAAGAAAAGTGTATCTTGAATAAATATAGTGTATATCCTTGTGATAACCAATGTACAGCAGAGTGAAAATATACCATTGTTAAAATAAAAATAAACCAAAAATAGTGAAGTGTAGCATGGAGGGACACAATACTCGTCCTGGTGTTGACATGGGTTTCAGTGTACACACAAAGGTATGAGTTACCACATATAATAAACTGACTAGGATACCGATACATATTGGAAAGACCTAGTGAACCTAAATTGTCAGTGGAACGACTCAATGATAGTGATTAAACATAATAAAAGTGTTTTAAACTAAAATGTGGCATCCCATGCTAGAAGTGCCATTTACCCTGGGTTGGTGTGTTACAACCATAGGTCTGGCAGTGCTGCCAGGCAACCACACAGGCCTACCATATACAACCAAATAACACCATATACCCCATACCACAAAAAAAAAACTAATCTAGATCAGTGTGAGGAACTCAGTAAAATCAGTAAATAAAATATATATGAATGATCAGTGAGGAATGAATCTGGAAAGAGTTATAGAGTGAACAAAACAAAATGAAATACCATAATATAGCCATAATATGGGCACCCCCTACCCCCCAAAATTCACCCACTACCAACACGCTGGAAGCCTCGGTTTCTATAAATACAGCTCACATATTACTATCACCAGTGCAGAGAAAGGTAAAGTGGAAATCAGTTTTTTTCGTGGCATAAAGAGTGAAGTAGGATACGGGCAGGATGTCAGTACAGCATACCTGTGGGACATGTAAGAAAATCCTTGAAAGGAAATCCAAGATCAAGTGCAGCCCTTGCTTTTCCAAGCATCATATTGCTTGCGGAATATTAAACACAGCCTTAAAAAATGACCTCGAACTAGCAAGGTGCTTCTGGTTGTGCAATAAAGATATAGAACTTTGGGCAGGTATCAAAAAGGTACTAAGGAGGGTAATAAATACTAAAAAATGAACAAGAAAATAAAAATGATCTCTTGGACAGTCTACCATAGATATATAAAATATGGAAGGAAGAGATAGTAGGAGTGAATCAAAGAATGCAGAATGCCCATACCACAATAGATGAGTCGAAACTATATAGTCACCCACTGAAAAAAACACAGGAAACAAAAACTTCAGTTTACCCAACCCCCACACATAGTGCTAACCCAGACCCATCCCCCAATCCTAGCGCTACTGCCCACAGCGCTGGTGCTGGCCCAGGCTCAGCCCCCAGCCCCAGTGCTGACTCAGACTCAGTTCCCAGCCTTAGTGCCAGTCCAGACTCAGCTAGGACTCTAAAACAGTCACCACTAAAACCTTAAATATACAACTATCATTGCACAAGACCATAACCCACATTACAGATGTAGTGGAGGAGTCTTCTTCAGGGGAAAGTAGTTCCCTGGAAGCAATACGGGGTGGCCCTGCCTTGGATACTAAGGATTGCAGTGCAGTTATAGATACTGCACAACTTGAGAACACACCTACCAAAAATTCTACTCAACTAAAAGCGAATTTGTGCAAATTCTATGTTTGGGAGCATCTGTAAGCATGGAATATCAGGAAAAACAAATGGGACATGCAACTTTGAGCATCTTCAAAAATGTTGTGACCTCCTGTCTAAATTAGTGTGTCGTTCTTCCTCCTGTAAATTTTTTCACCCAGAAATGTGCCACTCTTCGGTCCTCCAAAAACAGTGCTACAACACCAGCTGCCCTGTATACCATCTAAAAGGGACCAGAAGGTAAAGAACTGATAAGACAAAAAATAGTAGTTACGACAACCTCAATGTGATTTTTTAGTGGCAGGAAAGGGAGAAACAAAATATAAGGAAATAACAAAAATAATCCACCACCTCTAGCCTTGTTGGACTGAAGACACAGCCAGTGGCCCCTCATGTCCCTCCAGAACCACAACTACTGATGCCAATAGCAAAATTTCCCCAACAAACACAGAATATAACCTCGTTTATATTTGCTAATATACAAGACCTTAAGCCATCCTCCAACAACAAAATACCTTTTATTAGTGGACTTCTAGAGGAGTGAAATGCGATGTTTACAGCCTTCACAGAGACCCACACATAAGATCACTTTGAGAGCGAAATATGGATAAATGGGTACAACCTTTTTAGATGTGACAGAAAGACCAGGCAACAAGGGGGGGTTGACCTGTATGTCAAAGAGTCGCTCATCTGCACAGAGATGTTGAACACCACAAATGACGTAGTTGAAGTTCTAACAATAAAGATCGAGAACTAAAACATAGTCATCGTGGTTGTATATAAGCCACAAGATGCAACCTCCCAACAGTTCAAGGAACAGGTACTGAAAATTGATTACTGTCTGAAATGCCTTTTAGCTCCATCCCCAGACATTTTACTGCTTGGTGATTTCATCCTAAGACATACAAAATGGAAGAATGTAGCAAATAATGTTATAGCAGAAACAATCCCTGGAGGCAGCGCAGATGAAAGGTCACACTCATATGAGCTACTAAATCTCTGCGATAAACACATCTTAAGTCAGCAGATAGTAGAGCCGACAAGACTGGAAAACACACTTGACCTTATCTTCACAAATAATGAGCACCTGGTAAAATGTATCAATATCAAAAACAACTAATTCCGATCACAATCTAATCGAAGTTCAGACTTACATGCACAGGGGTCCTGATCAGAAAAATGCACGTAGTTGTGAAGGTGTCTTCATAAATACAACTTCAACAACATGAACATCAACTGGGACCAGGTGAACCATGTCTTAAATAAAACATGTTGGGAAGATATCTTAAATAACATGGATCCAAACCAGTGCCTTGAAAGGATCAACTTCCTGGCAGCTGAAATATGTTCAAGGTATATTCCCCTAAGAAAGAAGAGGAGAAGTAAACTAGAGAGAGAAAGACTCTCTACAGAAGACGACGAAGAATCACTGAGCTCCTCAAGAATGCTAGATTATCTGATACATGGAAGGAAGCGCTGACCAGGGAAGTGGAATCTATCAAACTTGAGTTGAAAGATTCATACAGGGCCCAGGAGAGACAGGAGGAACTAAAATCGATTAGTGAAATTGAACGAAATTCAAAATATTTCTTTTCATATGCCAAAAACAAGGCAAATACCACATCCAGTATCTGGCCCCCTTGCTTAGACAAGACGGATCTTACACAGATGACAACAAAGAAATAAGTGAGATACTGAAATCACAATACGACTGTATTTAGCGAGCCACAAATCAGTCTAAAGATCGACAATCCAAATATTTTTTATGAATGATCCTCAAAACTCCATCAATGTATGCCAGATTTCCGACATTACTCTAAACTCTTATAGACTTTGAGAAAGCTATTGACAACATGCCTATGCACACAGCCCCGGTCCCAGACTCGTGGAACTCTGTGTTCATTAAGAACTACAAGAATCCTCTTTCGTGTGCCCTAAGTATACTATAGAGAAGGAGCTTAGACATGGGTGAAATTCCAGTCACTAAAAATAACGGATATATGCAAACCACTTGCATTCCCCAAAACTGCACAATCCAGGGCAACATGGGTTCAGAGCAGGTCGCTACTGCTTCTCGCAACTACTGGATCACTATGATATGATCTTGGATGCACTGGAAGACAAACAGAATGCAGATGTAATATACACAGACTTTGCAAATGCCTTTGATAAGTGCGATCATGGCACAGTACTCGTACAGTACTCGCATAGTATTGGCACAGTACTCGCCCCATCCTGTTCCTCATCGTCATATCAGACATAGAAAGAGATGTAATCCACAGCACCGTGTCATCCTTTGCAGAAGATACTAGGATCTGCATGAGACTGTCATCTATTGAGGACACGGTTAACCTCCAAGAAGATATAAACCAATATGATGTTCAGTGAAGACAAATTCCAACTACTACAAATTCTGATCATACAATAGAGCGAAAAAATAATGTGAGGGACCTGGGAGTGGTAATGTCTGAGGATTTCACTTTCAAGGTTCACAACAGTGCCACGATCACAACTGCAAAGAAAATGATAGGATTTATAATGAGAACGTTCAAAACAAGATATACCAAGAGATGATCCTTTTCAAACCACTTGTTCTCTCTAGGCTGGAATGCTGCTGTACATTAGCATCTCCGTTCAAAGCAGGTGAAATTGCAGATCTAGAGAGTGTACAGAGAACCTTTAATGCACATATAAGTTCCATCAAACACCTCATCCACTGGGAACGCTTGAAAGCACTTGACTTGTACTCGCTGGAACGCAGGAGAGAGAGATGTATCATAATCTACACTTGGAAAATCCTAGAAGGACTGGTCCCGAATCTGCACACAAAAATCACTCCCTACGAAAGTAAAAGACTTGGCAGGTGGTGCAAAATACTCCCAATGAAAAGTAGGGGCGCCACTGGTACACTAAGAGAAAACACCATATGTGTCCGCGGCCCAAGACTGTTCAAAAGCCTCCCACCATGCATAAGGGAAATTACCAATAGACCCCTGGCTGCCTTCAAGAGGGAGCAGGACAGATACTTAAAGCTTATGGCGGATCAGCCGGATTGGGGGTCGTGCGTTGGAATTCGTGCGGCCAGCAGTAGCAGCTTGGTTGATCAGATCCTGATACACCAGGAGGCCTGGTCGTGGACCGGGCCGCGGGGGCGTTGATCCTAGGAATACCCTCCAGGTAGGTAGGTGGATTATAGATAATCTTCAGCAGATAGTCTCAGCGTAGACTGTAAGATATGACTGGAGAAACATGGTGATACCGACAGTATGAAGATAAAGACATATGCAGAGTTCAAGGCACTTATTCTTCAGGTGGCGAATCAGGTGGCGAGTCAGGTGGCGAGCTGTGAGGGGGTTGAGCTAATATAGATGATTGTAGTAATACAGTAGAGGTGTCATATGTGAGATTTGAGAGAGACGTTTCAGTAGTGGGGTGACATTAAGGTGTTCCCATGTGCAAACGTGATGCTAATTGCTGGAGTCATAGAGTTAGTAAGAAACAAACTGACGGTGCACCCACCTGTGCAGGAGTCAGCATCATGCTTTGTGGAGGATGTGGTAAGAAGTACATGGGCGAAACAGCAGGATTCCTGAGGTAAAAATACGTGAACATCAAAATCCGGGCATCCAGGCGACCAGAAGAATGTTTGCGTCCACCACTGAAGCAAGAAGCGCTACCTCATGAAATTCTGAGAGGTTAAACTATACATAAAAATGACCTACTCTGTCGATGGTATTTAGAGGACGCCATGATAGCAGTAAACAACACCATCCCTCAATAATTCCGGTTTCAATAGCTTACTACCCAACCTGGACACTGGCATTAGATTATCTCAGCCATCAACCTCATGTCTGTACCACTGAGCGTTTTTAATATTGCTGACAAGTCCCTCTCACTTCCGACCCATGACACCTCAGCTTGACACCTGGCTCCTCCACTAAATATACTCGTTTCTAATTGTCTCTGTACTAGGACTAGAAAAACTGCTTGTGACTAAACATTAGATAAATGTCTTGAAGAATACGTGTCTTTAACTGCACACTACAACATGTTTTTCTAGCTTACTTCATCATATTTCTCCATTTATCTTTCTGCACTTTAGTCCATCCTTTCACTCATTTTATAGTCATCATATTCTCATCATGATCTATTACTTCAATGCTCCCCTTACATTCTCATCTTTTTCTTGAGTTGATTCTCTCATCCACTTCCGTATCTACTCATGCTTCTCTCCTCCACTTTCTCTTCCTCTACCTCCTTCTGCAAGGCCCCCTACTCATCCTTCCCTTTCTCATCGTTTTCCTCTTCGTCCTTCTCTTCATCCTCCTTCTGCCCTTCTATCTTCTCTTCTTCCTCCTCCTCCTCCTCCTCCTCCTCCTCATCCGCCCTCTTAAAACTTCTCTTGCTCCTCCTCCTCCTGCTACTGCTGCTCCTCCTCATATTCTTCCTTATCATCCTCTTCGTCCCAGTCCTCCTCTTTCTCCTCCTTGTCCTCTTCCTTTTCTCATCCTTCTCTTCCCTTTCCCTCTTCTCCTGCTCGACCTCCTCCTCGTAAACTGTACCTGTAGTTTATACACTAAGACATCAAAATCACACTCAATACGAGTATAAGGAAATGAATGCGTGGAGAGAGAAAGCTAAAAGCTTCCACTGAGGCAGCTTTAAGAACTTACCTTTTCTTGGGAATTGAGTCTGCATCGCTGGTAAAAAATATAGAAGACTTCTTGGTCCTAAAGTTACAGGTCGAGTTACCTGAATCAAAATAGGATGAAAGGACTTTTCGAGTTTCCACTAGTCTTTTATGTCCAAAATGGGTGTAGTGAGATGTGACGTTGATGTAAATGCTTCACTTCAAGTGATCTATTCCCAATAAACATTAGGTCAGAAAAATGGGCTTTGTCCCATGTAATATGATAGACATGTTCAGGGTTTAAACGTAACATCAAACATGTTATATTTTAGTGTTTTAGATTGATCCCGTGCTGAGGAGTCGAACCTAAGGTCTGTCTAGTATCTGGCTAGGGCAGCCCACGCATCAACTTGGAACTGGTCTAGTTGACAAGTGTTACGGGTTTGGGTGGTGACTCGTAACTTAAATAAAATGTTCTGTCTTCTAAATGGCTGCTCAGCCTGCTGTCTAGGGGATTTAAATTACACTGAAAAAACAGCAACTCTCGGGCCAACTTGTACCAATATTTTTACATGTGGAATAATAATTATTATTATAAGGAATGACACAAAAACTCACCTATACAAAAATATATATTAATCATGAAATATATACAACCTACACTATACTGCAATAAAAACACCACACTCCAGTTCACATTAGCTCACTGCTACTAGTGAGAAAACAATATATACACCTTTATAAACATGGAGGCTCCATGACATACACCTTCCCCCTTCCTTCGGCTGGGTCTTCCTACCAGCCGGCAAAAACACCATCCCAGTACTCTCCAAAAAATAAACGGACCTCTGCTCACTAGGGCCTTACATGAGAACACTTAAAACAATAAAATAACCTGTAGTAGAAACTTACAAAAAACACCATCCCTACAAAACACAAACCGTGATGTATTAGGACATCTTGTGGCAGGTGCTGTGCTTCACAGACTGACACACACCACACAGGCCACTCTGCCTGACCAGGAATAATACGCGTCTGGTTTCAGTACAATCCGGGAATTATGGAGCATTGTTTATAAAATATTTTACTGCCGCACACTGCGTAATCAGGAGCCTGAAAAAGGTATTCCACAGTCATGAACCACATCTTGGTACTTGAGGTATTGGAAAAATGCTGCTGCAGTAAGTTCGTTGGACACCACAAATAGAGAGATGCAAGATGCACTATTTGTTATGCCTTGTAAAGACCTGTAGTTGCAAGTCTGAGAGGCAGTGTAGCATAGTCCCACTGGCCACATTCTAGAGTACGGTTGAGCACTCTTGTTAATATCGATCTCAGGAAGTTATCGTTCTTCTTCAGTTATGGGCAAGATATATTACATCCATCATCTCCAAGAGCAAATATGTTAGCCTGGGCTAGGTAGAGTTCTGTGTGAGACGGTACAAGGCACATTAGGCATTAAGATGGCCTTTTCTTTGTTCCACAAATCGTCCAATATGTCCTTGAGATTCGTCAGTTTTAGGTAATTCAGCAGAGGGAAGGAGATGCTCCTGCAGTGTCATGTGCTTGTGGGAATAAAAACAATTTGTGGCACTATAGATCCAGTCAGATCAAAGTTTTTCAAATATTAACAATATTTGAAAAAAGTTATTATTGGAGTAAAACAAAGCTGTTAATAACAAACGAGGCGATGGAAAAACAAATCCATTCAGAATCATTGGATAACGAAAAATAACACCAGAAATAGTGGAAAAGGCAAAGGCTTTTTAGTATTTCTTAGGTGAAAAAGTTGAAAAGGAATGTTTGTGCAGGTAACGTCGTTGTTTTATTATAACTGAGACTTGGTGAATTTGAAGAGTCAGGATGTGCCTGCCTATGCCACATTCAGGGGCTTAATTAAATTGTTTCCTCCTTAATAGAAGCCAAAGCAAAAGGTGTGGCGGAGGTTGCCAGTATATTCGAGAATAGGTGTCCCGTGGCTTGGTTGGTAACGTATGAAGCTCATTTAGTGTCCATGGTTCGCTCCTGTCGGGTGGAAACGTTGGGCACGTTTCTTTACACCTGCTGCCTCCTGTTCACCTAGCAGTAAATAGGTATCTGGGAGTTAGTCGACTGTTGTGGGTGGCATTCTAGGAAAAGGAGGTGTTAGTATACCTTAAATAGGGCTGGGCTTTGAGACGAGCTGAGGTAGGATTACACTTTTATCTGGCAAAATTGATTTGTATAAGAAATAATACTTTATCTCTTGCATAAAAACAAGTATAAAGTCTGAAAGAACAGACACAATAGTCTTTCTGCGTAGTAGTTGATTTCCTGGAGGATGTTTGTGTACCTGGAGGGTGTTTGTATATCAGGAGAATGTTTGTATACCTGGAGGGTGTTTGTATACCTGGAGGGTGTTTGTATACCTGGAGGGTGTTTGTATATCAGGAGAATGTTTGTATACCTGGAGGGTGTTTGTATACCTGGAGGGTGTTTGTTTACCTGGAGGGTGTTTGTTTACCTGGAGGGTGTTTGTATACCTGGAGGGTGTTTGTATACCTGGAGGGTGTTTGTTTACCTGGGGGTGTTTGTTTACCTGGAGGGTGTTTGTATTCCTGGAGGGTGTTTGTATTCCTGGAGGGCGTTTATTTTCCTGGAGGGTGATTATATTCCTGGAGGGTGTGGTGGGGAAGTCAACGCCCCCGTGGCCCAGTCCATGATTTCGGAACAGAATAATTTAAGAGATTTGGGGAAATTTTAATTTTAGCTGAAACTACTGGCATTCTTTAACTGGGAATTAATAGCACAACGTCTACCAAGATTTGTTTTTGAGGCAGTATGTAACAGAACGAGTCAGAGGAAATAACCTGCTTAATTTTGTTTTGGCAAATAATAAGATCCTGGTAAATAATCCATGGATCACCAAACTACTTGGCACATGTGATCACAAAACTGTTACATTTAATAATAACTGGATATGTGAAAATATGGAAAATTACCTAAAGGTTTCAGATCTCTCTGAAGAAAATATTTGACTATGTGAATACCTGCCTTGCACTGACTCGAGTTACCTCACATTTATACACAGTATAAGATTCTCAAATAAAGGTTTATTCCCGACAAAAGCATTAAATCAAATAATACTTATCCCAACAGTTATAACCTAGAGAGAAGCCTCAGCAGTGTGCAAACATCCATTCAATTTACCCTACAGTAAGAAGTTAATGTTAGCCTTCCTTTCCTTGACGAACTTCTCATTAAACAAGATCCTCCTCAAATTCAAACTATACCAAAACCAGTCAAGAAGAATAACGTCACACACTATTACTCGTACACAAACGAAGAACCAAACGAGGTATATTCACCTGCAGATTTTTACCTGCATATATGATCTGCTGCCCTGAATATCAGAGAGTGCTTCCAGATGCTAAAATATCATGTACACAACATCCAGGACTGAAGGAATCGTTTATACAAAATCATCGAGAACAAAACAAACAGAAGACTCATCCTCCAGGACACACTGCAGGATATACCCATCCTCGCCAAGAGCAACATTAATATGATGCAAAAAGAGAACCGCCAAGATCACAGAAACGCAGGTGTTTACGTCATTCCAAGTGACGGGTATGACCAGAAATACGTTGGAGACACCTGAAGCCTCCATATCAGTTGACAGAACACCAGCGTGTCTGGTGGGAGACACCTGAAGCCTCCATATCAGTTGACAGAACACCAGCGAGTCTGGTGGGAGACACCTGAAGCCTACATATCAGGTTGAGGGAACACCAGAACTGCAGAACTCAGAATGTCAATAACTCCTGCATGATACACATAGACAGGACTCCACTCTGATGTCATGGCAGGACGTGCAGCTGGTCATAAAAGAATCACACAAAACACTACTCAGTTGCCTGGAAGCTGCGCTAAGCTGAACACAAAATACAATCCAACAGAATAATTTCATCCCACACAATGACCTCACTGCTCTAACTCGATATATCTTGCTTGTGTACACTTCAGGACATCCATTAATGGAAATGTTTTTCTAGATTATTTACCAAAATTTCCTAGCTTGCCAGTACCATGTCAAACAAGGTATTTTTTATTCCTGTAATACGTCTAGAAAATAGCCTGAATTTAGATTTTCTATCAGTTTGTTTAATTAAATTTGGCTGGAGAGCGAAACGTTGTCACAATAAAATATTGTGTCCTTTTACCTAAAATATTTCCGTATCAAGATGCCACAGCAATTTCGTCCAATAGATGATTATCGGCCTAAAAATTTACTTTTGGAGATATATGGATCACGCCCAGACTGAGCATTGCTCGCCTTTCGAGAAACTGCCGCCATGTATACCCCATTTCCATCCCATCTCTCTTTATATCATCCATAATATAAGAGTTTGAATTTTCCCAGATATACATCGCAACTCCGCCACCCTTTCCTCGTGACCCCTGTCAGAGCGGAATAATTTATACCCGAGAACGAGACATTCAGCAAACAAGTCTCTCTCTTTCACAGTGAACTATGTCACAGTTGTTCCAATAATATCAACGTTTCCAGCACGTGAAATTAGCCTTAATCATATCACAGTCACTAGAAACATGACAAAAAAGTATATCAGATCAAGTAAAAGACACAGCCGGGGTCTAGAGAACTGTTTTCAATATTTCACTGCAAGAAGATGTCGTGTTTAGTATGGAAGATTGTTTATTATATTCATATCTTCAAATCGGGATACGGGTTTATACCATCAAGCCACCCAGTAAGCCTGGCTTGAAAAATAAATGTATATGTATTGGATACAATACCGTGAAGATGAAGAATTAAAGAGATGTGCACCATCTGGTATCTTTATTTGTAGACGTTTCGCCCTCCAGTGGCTTCATCAATACAAATTCGACGACATAATGGGACGACTGTAGAACTATATACAAAAGATGAGGAAGATTACCTCATATTGTGAATATAGTTCTGCAGGCTTCACATTATGTCCTTAAATATGTATTGATAAAACCACTGGATGTGCAAACGTCTACAATCAAGACATACAGATGTTGCAAGTGTGAATAATTCTTCAACTAGTTTAGATAATAAGAAGTCAAGGTGAAGAATATAATTTCACAGAGTTTCAACACGGATTCTTTAATGCCAGTTCTTGCCTAATAAATTTTCCGACTTCAGTAAAGCCTATGAGCCAGTGCACTGCGAGAAAGAAAATTGACTTTCATTATGTGAATTTCAGGAAACTGTTTAAAATGGTTCTACAGAGGAGACTGGTAAAGAAAGTAGCCTCTCATGGTATATATGGGAAAATTCAAGAACTTATTGTCATTAGTAACATCACAGTTTTAGGATTTCTGATGTTAACATCTTGTCCAAACCAGAAAAAGCTATCACATAGCCACACTCCCACAGACAGCACATCTATGATCCACTATATATTCAGTCGACTTCACCTCTCAGTATTAGATTACTGAAGCCCTTAGTCGGTGAAACGTCTCCTGTTGCCACGAGTGATACTAGAGGACACCAGAGAGAGAGTCCATGCATTAGAGACACCAGAGAGTCCCTCCATCAGACACACCACAGAGTCCGTCCATCAGACACACCACATAGTCCGTCCATCAGAGACACCACAGAGTCCGTCCATCAGACACACCACATAGTCAATCCTTCAGACACACCACAGAGTCAATCCATCAGACACACCACAGAGTCAATCCATCAGACACACCACAGAGTCAATCCATCAGACACACCACAGAGTCCGCCCATCAGAGACACCACAGAGTCCGTCCATCAGAGACACAGAGACCGTCCATCAGAGACACCACAGAGTCCGTCCATCAGAGACACCACAGAGTCCGTCCATAAGATACACCAAAGAGTCCGTCCATAAGAGACACCAGAAACTCCGTGCATCAGACACACCAGACAGAGAGTCCGCTTTGGCCCCCATGCAGTCCTTCACAGACACCAGAGATTCCATCACAGATAACAGAGTGAGAGTTAACCACAGACAGCAGAGAGAGTCCGTCACAGTCACCAGAGAGAGTCCGTCACAGACACCACAGAGTACATCACAAGGTCAGTTTTTCACCATGAAAGTTTATCACCAGAAAATGACTTTACCCTCTAGGGCGACTCAAGAAAATTACAAGAAACACTGTAGACTTGTGGCAAATTCAGAAAGTTTTGCTGTAAATTATACACTTCAAAAAAGTTGAGATGATGTACCCATGCGAAGATGGTTAAGCAAGAGGAGGAGG
Organism: Cherax destructor; assembly: GCA_009830355.1. Lineage (NCBI taxonomy): Eukaryota > Metazoa > Arthropoda > Malacostraca > Decapoda > Parastacidae > Cherax > Cherax destructor. Next base: position 34,625 of record WNWK01001908.1, on the reverse strand, counting down.
ATACAGGAGGGAATAATAAAGGATAACGTGGAGAAATAAAAAAAACTAAAACGTGTGAAGGGAGTTGATATATATTATGATGAGAATTAGAGGGCTGTTAGAGCCGTCATATATATATATATATATATATATATATATATATATATATATATATATATATATATATATATATATATATATATATATATATATATATATATATAAATTTTTTTCAACAAGTCGGTCGTCTCCCACCGAGGCAGGGTGACCCAAAAAGAAAGAAAATCCCCAAAAAGAAAATGCTTTCATCATCACTCAACACTTTCACCACACTCATACATAATCACTGTCTTTGTAGAGGCGCTCAGATACGACAGCTGAGAATAGTCCCTCCCAGCTGTCACTATCCCAGACCCCTCCTTTAAAGTGCAGGCATTGTACTTCCCATTTCCAGGACTCAAGTCCAACTAAATCAATAACCGGTTTCCCTGAATCCCTTCACTAAATATTACCCTGTTCACACTCCAACAGCTCGTCAGGTCCCAAAAACCATTCGTCTCCATTTACTCCTATTTAACACGCTCACACTTGCTTGCTGGAAGTCCAAGCCCCTCGCCCACAAAACCTTCTTTACCCCCTCCCTCCAACCTTTTCGAGGACGACCCCTACCCCGCCTTCCTTCCCCTACAGATTTATACGATTTCCAATTCATTCTACTTTGATCCATTCTCTCTAAATGACCAAACCACCTCAACAATCCCTCTTCCGCCCTCTGACTAATACTTTTAGTAACTCCACACCACCTCCTAATTTCCACACTCCGAATTTTATGCATAATATTTACACCACACATTGCCCTTAGACAGGACATCTCCACTGCCTCCAGCCTCCTCCTCGCTGCAGCATTTGCAACCCATGCTTTACACCCATATAAGAGTGTTGGTACCACTATACTTTCGTACATTCCCTTCTTTGCGTCCATGGATAACGGTTTTTGTCTCCACAGATACCTCAATGCACCATTCACCTTTTTTCCTTCATCAATTCTATGGTTAACCTCATCCTTCATAAACCCATCCGCTGACAAGTCAACTCCCAAATATCTGAAAACATTCACTTCTTCCATAATCCCTCTCTCCAATGTGATATCCAATTTTTCTTTATTTAAATCGTTTGATACCCTCATCACCTTTCTCTTATCTATGTTAACTTTCAACGTTCTACCTTTACACACTCTCTCAAACTCGTCCACTAACATTTGCAACTTTTCTTTAGAATCTTTTATAAGCAGTGTCATCAGCAAAAATTAACTGTGTCAACTCCCATTTTGCATTTAATTCCCCATAATTTAATCCCACTCCTCTCCCCAACACCTTAGCATTTAATTCTTTTACAACCCCATCTATAAATATATTAAACAACCATGGTGACATTACACATCCCTGTCTAAGACCTACTTTTACCGGGAAGTAATCTCCCTCTCTCCTACACACCCTAACCTGATCCTCACTATCCTCATAAAAACTCTTTACAACCTTCAGTAACTTACTACCTATTCCATACCACATTGCTCCCCTATCCATTTTATCATATGCCTTTCCTAAATCCATAAATGCAATGAAAACTTCCCTACCTTTATTTAAATAATGTTCACATATATGCTTCAATGTAAACACTTGATCTACACATCCCCTACCCACTCTAAATCCTCCTTGCTCATCTGCAGTCCTACTCTCTGTCTTACCTCTAATTCTTTCAATAATAACCCTACCGTACATTTTACCTGGTATATTCAGTAAACTTATTCCCTTATAATTTTTACAATTTTTTTTATCCCCCTTCCCTTTATATAAAGGAACTATACATGCTCTCTGCCAATCCCTAGGTACCTTCCCCTCTTTCATACATTTATTAATAAAAAATACCAACCACTCCAACACTATATCCCCCCCTGCTTTTAACATTTCTGTCATGATCCTGTCAGTTCCAGCTGCTTTACCCCCTTTCATTCTACGTAATGCCTCACGCACCTCCCCCACACTCGCATCCTGCTCTTCTTCACTACTAAACGATGTTGTTCCTCCCTGGCCAGTGCATGAAATTACCGCCTCCCTATTTTCATCGACATTTAAAAGTTCCTCAAAATATTCCCGCGATCTACCCAATACCTCCAGCTCCCCATCTACTAACTCCCCTACTCTGTTTTTAATTGACAAATCCATTCATTCCCTAGGCTTTCTTACCTTGTTTATCTCACTCCAAAAAATTGTCTCGTTTTCAGCAAAATTTCTTGACAGAGCCTCTCCCAGTCTTTCATCTGCTCTTCTTTTACACTCTCTCACCACTCTCTTCACCTTTCTTATACTCTCCATATACTCTGCTCTTCTATTAACACTTCTGTTTTGTAAAAACCTCTCATAAGCTACCTTTTTCTCTTTTATCCCACCCTTTACTTCTTCATTCCACCACTCACTCCTCTTTCCTCCTGCACCCACCCTCCTATAGCCACAAACATCTGCCCCACATTCTAATACTGCATTTTTAAAACTATCCCAACTCTGTTCAACCCCCCCACTACTAGCCCACCTTTCTGCCAATAGTTGCTTATATCTCACCCTAACTTCCTCCTCCCTTAGTTTATACACTTTTACCTCTCTCTTACTTGCTGTTGCCATTTTCTTTTTGTCCCATCTACCTTTTACTCTAACTGTAGCTACAACTAAACAATGATCCGATATAAACGTTGCTCCTCTAAAAACATGTACATCCTGAAGCCTACCCATCAACCTTTTATCCACCAATACATAATCTAACAAACTACTTTCCTTACGTGCAATATCATACCTTGTATTCTTAATTATCCTCTTTTTCATAAAATATGTATATTACTTATTACTAAACCTCTTTCAACACATAGCTCATTTTACGGTTCCCCATTTACATTTACCCCTGGCATCCCAAATTTGCCTACTACTCCCTCTACAACATTTTTACCCACTTTAGCATTAATATCCCCAACCACATGTACTCTCTCACTTGGTTTAAAATTCCTCACGCACTCAACATTTCCCAAAATCTCTCTCTCTCCTCTGCACTTCTCTCTTCTCCAGGTGCATAATCACTTACTATAATCCACTTTTCACATCCAACCTTTATTTTACTCCACATAATCCTTGAATTTATATATTTATATTCCCTCTTTACCTGCCATAACTGATTATTCAACATTATTGCCACTCCTTCTTTAGCTCTAACTCTATTTGAAACCCCTGACCTAATCCCATTTATTTGTCTCCACTGAAACTCTCCTACCCCCTTCATCTTTGTCTCACTTAAAGCCAGGACATCCAGCTTCTTATCACTCATAACATCTACACTCATCTCTTTCTTATCATTCGCACAACATCCACGCACATTCAAACATCCCACTTTGATGGTTTTCTTCTTTTCTTTTTAGTAAAAGATACAGGAAAAGGGGTTACTAGCCCAGTAACATAACAGTATATATATATATATATATATATATATATATATATATATATATATATATATATATATATATATATATATATATATATATATATATGTTATCACACAAAAATCTAGTATTTTCATGATTTCTGATGTTCTTGCCGAGCTCCTACATGCAGCACCTGACCTATGACACACCATATATTCTCTGTCATCTGTTGTATTGATAAAGCGTCAGACAGTAGAGAAATTCCATCACAGACTTCTGAGAGAAAGAGCGAGAGAGAGACACTCATGGACACCAGACAGTTGATTACAGATTCCACAGACAAATTCCAACAGTCACCAAAGAGTCCATCACAGACACCATAGCCCGTCACAGACACCGAAGCCCGTCACAAACACCACAGAGAGTACGTCACAAGGTCAACAGCCTGGGTCTCCAACAAGGTTTATCACCACAAAACGACTTTTCTCTCCGGAGCGGCTCAAGAAAATTACGAGGAACACTGAAGACTTGTGGGAAATTCAAAAAGTTTTGTTGAAAGTTATATAGTTCAAGAAAGTTTTGAAGATGAACCTTGGAGGGGAGGAAGATTAAGCAGGATGAGGAGGACACAGAGAAATAGGAGGAGGAAGTAAAGGAAGAGAAAGAGGAAAACTAAGACAAGACTCAGTTCTCGCAAGAGAGTGATTAAATGAATGATGGTGAATGTGTTTCTTCTCATTTGGGTGACTGCTCATGGGAGGAAGACAGACTTTTCGTTTCAGTACTCCCACCGACATACATGCATGTACACACTATATACACACACACACACACACACACACACACACACACACACACACACACACTTAAAGGGGAGAAATCTGCCGGTCAAACTGATCTTCAAGACAGAAATGGTGCGGAACAGGATCCTGCAAGAGAAACCAAGGCTGAAGGAATCACCAACATGCAAGAGGGTGTTCCTAGATCGCGACAGAACAAAAACAGAATGACAGCAGCTGAGGGAGAGGACACAGAAACGAAAGGGGCTAGGACGAGAGACACAGAGTCAGCAGAGGACAACCTGAGAAGGGCAGAGCAGCAAGTGCAAGCGCACACAGAACCACCCCCAGAACCCCACAACCAAACACAACCCCAACACAACCCCCAAACCACACTTGCAGCCCCCACCCCACACTACAATGTAGAATCTCATAGCGCACTGCCAGATCCCCCCAAACACAGTGTTGGAGAGGAAACTAAAGGTATGGTACACCAACGCAGATGGAATAACGAATAAGTGTGAGGAGTGGCACGAAAGAGTCAAAGAGGCATCACCGGACATCATAGCTCTCACAGAAACCAAGCTCACAGGAATGAGAACAGATTCCATCTCTCCAATGAGATATCAGATTCTGAAGAAAGACAGAGGGATCAGAGGGGGAGGAGGAGTGGCACTGCTCATCAAAAACCAATGGGATTTTGATGAGCTGAAGAGAGGAGACAAGGAAGCAAGAGACTACATAACAGGAACACTTCAGTCTGGAAGTCCCAAGGTGGTAATTGCAGTGATGTACAACCCACCACAGAAAAGCAGGAGGTCAAGGCAAGAGTATGATAAGAGTAATAAAGCGATGCTTGACACTGGCTGAAGTGGCGAGAAGGGCCCATGCATGCAGGGAAAAGCTGCTGATTGTGGGTGACTTCAATCACAAGGAAATCGATTGGGAGAACCTGGAGCCACATGGGGGCCCAGAAACGTGGAAGGCCGAGATGATAGAGGTGGTACTGGAAAACCTTATGTACCAACACGTAAGGGACACTACCAGAGAGAGAGGAGAGGATGAACCAGCAATACTGGACCTAGTATTCACCTAAAGTAGTGTGGACATTGAGGATATCACATACGAAAGACATCACATACGAAAGACTTGGTTCTGAGCTACGAATACATAGAGTTACAAGTGGAGAGGGAAGCAGGAAGGGCAAGACAAACGAAGCCAAACTACAAGAGAGGGGACTACACAGGCATGAAGAATTTCTTGCATGGGGTTCAGTGGGACAGAGAACTGACAGGGAAGTCAGTAAACGAGATGATGGAATATGTGGCAACAATATGCAAAGAAGCTGAGGAGAGGTTTGTATCCAAGGGTAAAAGAATTAACGAAAAAGCCAGGATGAGCCCTAGGTTCACCCAAAGGGGTAGAGAGGCAAAAACCAAATGTGCTAGAGAATGGAAGAAGTATAGAAGGCAAAGGACCCATTAGAATAAGGAGAGCAATCGTAGAGCCAGAAATGAATAAGCGCAGGTAAGAAGATGACATAGCAGCGAAAGCCAAATCTGATCCGAAGCTGTTGTACAGCCACGTCAGAAGGAAAACAACAGTCAAGGACCAGGGAGCTCACACGAAACGACCGCACAGAGGAGACAGAAGGGACTCCAGGAAGACAGAGAGGATGGGTACACAATCAAGTGATGGACACAATAAATACAACCAAGGAAGAAGTGAAGAGGCTGCTAAGCAAGCTAGATACCTCAAAAGCGATGAGGCCGGATAATATCTCTCCATGGGTGCTGAAAGAGGGAGCAGAGGCGCTATGTGTACCACTAAAAACAATCTTCAACACATCTATCGAAACAGGACGACTACCTGAGGTATGGAAGACAGCAAAAGTAGTCCCATTTTTTAAAAAAGGAGACAGACACGAAGCATTAAACTACAGACCAGTGTCACTGACAGGTATAGTATGCAAAGTCATGGAGAAGATTATCAGGAGAAGAGTAGTGGAGCACCTAGAAAGGAACGAGTTTACCAATGACAGCCAGCACGGTTTCAGGGATGGGAAATCCTGTGTCACAAACCTACTGGAGTTCAATGACAGGGTGACTGCAGAAAGACAAGAAACAGAGGGGTGGGTTGATTGCATTGCTTTGGACTGTAAGAAGGCGTTTGGCACAATTCCACACAAGAGATTAGTGCAAAAGCGGGAGGATCAGGCAGGGATAACAGGGAAGGCACTCCAATGGATCAGGGAATACCTGTCAGGAAGACAACAGCGAGTAATGGAACGGGGAGAGGTTTCAGAATGGGCGCCTGTGACGAGCGGGGTTCCACAGGGGTCAGTCCTAGGACCGGTGCTGTTTCTGGCATTTGTGAACGACATGACGGAAGGAATAGACTCAGAAGTGTTCCTGTTTGCAGATGATTTGAAGATGATGAGAAGAATTCAATCGAACGAGGACCAAGTAGAACTATAAAGGGATCTGGACAGGCTGCAGGCGTGGTCCAGCAACTGGCTCCTGGAGCTCAACCCCACCAAGAGCAAAGTCATGAAGATTGGGGAAAGGCAAAGAAGACTGCAGACGGAGTTTAGTCTAGGAGGCCAAAGACTACAAACCTCACTCAAGGAAAAATGATCTTGGGGTGAGTATCACACCAGCCACATTTCCTGAGGCGCACATCACCCAAATAACTGCTGCGGCATACGGGCGCCTAGCAAACCTAAGAACAGCATTCCGACATCTCAATAAGGAGTCCTTCAGGACCCTGTACACCGTGTACGTTAGGTCTATATTGGAATATGCAGCACCAGTTTTAATCCGCAACTAACCAAGCACGTAAGGAAACTAGAGAAAGTGCAATGGTTTGCAACAAGACTAGTCCCGGAGCTAAGGGGTATGTCCTACGAGGAGAGGTTAAGGGAAATCAACCTGACAACGCTGGAGGATAGGAGAGATAGAGGGGATATGATAACGACATATAAAATACTGAGAGGAATCGACTAGGTGGACAGAGACAGGATGTTCCAGAGATAGGACACAGCAACAAGGGGTCACATTTGGAAGTTGAAGACTCAGATGAATCATTGGGACGTTAGGAAGTATTTCTTTAGTCACAGTTGTCAGGAAGTGGAATAGTCTGGGAAGTGATATAGTGGAGGCAGGATCCATACATAGCTTTAAGAAGAGGTATGATAAAGCTCATGGAGCAGGAAGATTGACCTAGTAGCGGCCAGTGAAAAGGCGGGGCCAGGAGCTGTGACTTGATCCCTGCAACCACAACTAGGTGAGTACACACACACACACACTCGACCCCTGCAACCACAAATAGGTGAGTACAAATAGGTGAGTACAGGTGTCGGTAGATTGCATTTTCTAGGACTGAAAAAAGGCTTTTGACACAGTTCCACACTAGAGATTAGTGCAAAAACTGGAGGATCAGGCAGGTACATCAGGGAAAACCATGCAATGGTTCAGAGAATGACTGAAGGGATGGCAACAACGAGTCGCGGTACGTGATGAGGTGTCAGAGTGGGCGCCTGTAAGGAGCGAGGTTCCACAGGGGTCAGTCCAAGGACCGGTGCTGTTTCTGGTATATGTGAATAACATGAAAGAAGGGATAGACTCAGAAGAGTCACTGTTTGCAATTGGAAGCTGAAGACTCAGATGAGTAACAGGGATGTTAGGAAGTATTTCTTCAGTCATAGAGTTCAGCAAGTGGAATAGTCTGGAAAACGATGTAGTGGAGGCTGGATACACACACACACACACAACCGAGGAGGAGGTGAAGTGGCTAAGTGAACTAGGTACCTCAAAGGCGGTGGTACCGGACAACATCTCTCCCTGGGTCCTGAGAGGGAGCAGAGACACTGTGTGTGCCATTGACAATAATCTTCAACACATCTATCGAAACAGGGCGACTACCTTAAGTGTGGAAGACAGCAAATATAGTCCCAAATTTTAAAGGAGACGACATACAGGCATCATTAAATTATAGAGAAGTGTCTCAGTCATACATAATATGCAAAGTCATGGAGAAGATTATCAAGAGAATAGTAGTGGAGCGCCTAGAAAGGAATGAGTTTATACACGACAACCAGCACGGTTTTAGGGAAGGGAAATTCTGTGTCACAAACCTACTGGAGTTTTACGACAAGGTGACAGAAGTAAGGCAAGAGAGAGAGAGGGGTGGGTAGACTGCATTTTCTTGGACTGTAAAGAGACACTTTACGTCAACACTTAGCCTCTTACAGGTTGGATGTGGCCGAGCACGTTCAGTGGAGGACTGAAAGACGGATGAGAGGAGAAAAAGACCCTGGAAAAGAAGTGAGATTTATGGTCGGCCAGGAGACAAGAAGATAAGACATCCAGCCTGTAAAGGTAATGATGGGGTGAGGAGAAATGGCTGGTGGAATTTAGGAAGACCAGAGAACTTAGAGAGAAAGAGACAGATAACTCAGAAAAACTGAACAAGATCAAAGTCAGGGAGTTAGGGATTAGAGAGAGTGCAAAGTTTTAGATTGAAAGCTTTCTTGATGCTATCAAGAGTGTTGGAAACAAGATGAGTGTAGGTACATTAGTCAGAGAGCAAGGATTAGGCTTGTCAGAGATAATCCTTAAGATTGAGGACAACCACCATCGTCTGTTAATTTCATCATACAGACTATAACAAAAGCGCGTTCAAAACGCTAACAACCTTGAAGCAATACATTAAGGCAGATTATGTAACGTCAGACACGACACAAGAGTTTTTTTTACATCAACACTACAGAAACCTATGAAACAGCAAGAACAAAACTCACAACAAGGACAGGCTCCATCTTCAGTATCTACAGTGCAGGTGTGCTGGCTCAGTTACACGTCTGCAATACTGAGTCCTTCTACTAGAAATGATTCATAACGATGACACAAGAATGACTCAAATGAAGTCAGACTCAGTAATAACTTGCCTGATATATGCTGAACCCTTAACTACGTAACCTATGTATTGTACTGTAACCTATGTATTGAACAACCTGCCGCCGAATGTTTGCAACATTCGCTGGCAGGTTGTTCAATTATCCATAATTTTGCAAAAAACTTTATACAAACGTGCATACAGTTGTATATCAAGTTGTATATCAAGTAAAGGCTGCTTCTTCACTGGGTAACTTTAATAATGACACCCATACCAAGGCAGTCACTGGAAACACAGGTACAGGACAATACTCGCAAGTCTGGAGGATCAGACAGATCTATTGGCTGGGATAATAAAAATGAAGAACATATGTCTGTATTACATGCTTATTTAACGCCTAAGTTGCATAATGCCAAATTCGTAGTGAGTTAAATACTACGTTAAATACACCAATACTGTAATCTAGAATAACTCACTAAGACAAATGGTGACAAATACACTAGTGTGCAAATTAAATGGGACAGGAGTAAATTTTGTTATTATCTCATAATATCTCTGAGTCTCCGGTTTAAGTAATGTAATTTGGGTTCTTTTCAGAAGAATTTGCCACTGATTTCTGGCAACTATTCAGCTGTGGTGTTACCCTACGACTCGTCAGTACTGTAACAGCTGTTGTTTTGTAATGCTATTCGGGCAAGTGTGCTCCGTGAGTGAATGTGGTTTCGCCAAATTCTCCCCTTCAGTTCATGATTATTGCTGAAATTCATTATGGATGTCATACCTATGATGAAGCTTGCACGCATTTTAGCTCTTAGAAAACATGCTGATTTGAGTATCAGCTAGATCGCCGAAAATTTGAGCATTGCAAAGTCGGATACTGAAGAGAGCTGACGACACTGGTGAATGTGGAGCGCTGCGTCGAGGAAGATGTGGAAGAAAAGGCAAGACAACCTCACGATGACAGGGTTATCATACGACCTAGTGTAAAGTATTCCAAGAAAGTCAGCAAAGATCTACAGAGAGATTTGGCTTCAGCTGGCATTAATGATGATTCTTCAACTGATCGACAAAGGCTCCCTGAAGTTGGAAAAACTGCCAGAAAGCCAGATGAGGCGCATTTTGAAGTACATGGGTACAGATCAGTGGAAGACAGAGTGAAGGGGAGCCTCTTTGGAATGGACACATTCAACAAGCGCCAAAACACCCACCTAAGAAGATGTTTTATTGCTAAAGGCCTCGGACGGCTTGTTATTGTTGAGGGAACGATGAACAGTAACAAATACAAAGCAATCATGGCAGCTCATTTGTTTACCATGGTGGATAGAGGCTTTCCTGATGAAGGCATTTTCCAGCAGGATCTTGCTCCATGCCACACTTCCAGAAAAATGTTTACATTCTTCGAAAAGAGTGGAGTAAGCGTTGGAAATTGGCCTGGAAACTCTCCTGTCCTCAGATCAATTGAGAATCTATAGGCAATAACCAAACGCAGAATCGCGAAACATGACTGTTCAACTGTAGAGAAGCTAATTGTTGCTGTTATTAGGACCTGGTACCACAACGAAGAACTTGCCAAAATGTGTTCAACAGTGATCGATTTTATGCCAAAGAGTGTAGCAATGGGTAGTTGTTGTAGATTCGCCGGTACTCTCCCGGCCCGGGTCTTTTCCAGATGGTGACCCGGACATTGGCTCCCTGTCTTGGGAGTGTCTGAGACCTATGTCTTCCATGGGAGGAGGTCAAGTACCCCCTCATCGTCTGGGATCAATTGTCCCCAGGCCTAGCCACGTTACCCGCCCTCACGGGGCTCGTAGGGAGAAGCTAGGCCTCTTGTCTGCCATTGTCCACGCTCCAGGGGGACCATGAGAATGGCAGTCTTGCGAGCTGCAGATGGTAGCAAGCTCTGGCTCTGGCACCTACCCCGCCCTAGAAGGGCTAGGCATGATGTCTCTCTTGAGCAAAGGGTAGTCACATCTCTTACTAAATCAGCTATCTGTCATATCATGGCCGTGTATTTTTTAAATAACATTAATTTTCCAAATAATTTTCTTATTTCATCACTGTCATAATTAATATGCACACTCCTTAAGAATGACTAGCTGTTAACCCGAGTGACATTATCAATAACTAGAATAAAAATGAAAGTTACCTGGAAACGGGAACCACAACACAGAGGTTCATATTGATGTACAGGAGAAGCTGAGAGGAAAGCGTGATTCGAGGCTCTCCTGGCTACGTAAGGGTAAAAACAAGTAGAAAAAAGAAATTAGGAAGGATTGAGGAGCAATCAGACTCGACTAGCATGTTTCAGGCCTATAGATGCTGATGGCAACCGAGGTATACAAAAGAATAAAGCGCCTGTCAGAAACCTTTTCCTAAAATAACCGAGACTAAGACTTCTACTAGGGACAAAGTCAAATGTAGGGTAAAAGTCCACACAAAAAATACGTTTGAGCCAAAAGCAGTCACCTTAACTGTTCAGTCAGATACTGAAGTTATTGTTTGATCCACTGATATAAACAATCTGAAATTTAAGGATTGGATGCCCAGAGATCACAGGCTACTGTTAGACTCTTTGGAAGCTTCAAGGTGCAGTAAAGTCTATTTATCTGAATCGAAAATAAATCCTTTACTAAAGTGGCATTTAAATGTTGACATTACTCAAACAATATTTTTAGGAGGAAGTTTCGCTCTCCAGGAGCTTTTTCAAGCCAAAACTAACAATACAGGGACACAGAGAGTATATATAAGTTTTAGCTAACTGGCCCATGTTGTTAGTAGCAGTAGTATTTGTAGTAGTAGTAGTAATAGTAGTAGTAGATAGCGGGCGTCGTTAAATTTAACGACGCCCGAATTGCGATTAAAGAACTCAATTTCTGCAGACGAAAATGCCTAGAATCATCCTTAATCGTTATTTTAAACACAATTAAACAGAATAAAAGCAGCTTCGTCATCTCTGAAGCAGCAAGAATTCTCCTCAAAAGAATAAACCCCGCCATTACATAGCTGCTGCTACTACTACTACCACTACTGCTACTACTACTACCACTACTGCTACTACTACTACCACTACTGCTACTACTACTACCACTACTGCTACTACTACTACCACTACTGCTACTACTACTACCACTACTGCTACTACTATCTACAGCATGACCAGTGATTGTTATACTATAACATCTCACTTTTAATATATATATATATATATATATATATATATATATATATATATATATATATATATATATATATATATATATATATATATATACAGTGTCTTAGCGGTGGTTAATTAATTCTATCTTATGGAATACAGTAGTCGTAAGTCTCTGAATATTTGAAAATACTTTGAGAATTTGGTAACTATATTCTGAGTTTGTGATTGTTGTTGAGATGTTATGCAATGTTTAATATTAACACTGAGAGTTAGATGTTGAAGAATGAAGAGTAAAATCATCAATAATATCTTTATTTTACAAGGTTAAATTTCATGTAAAATAAGAAAATGTTCAGATTAAAGTAATTATTTTGCCTTCAATAAAGTTGGAGCATATCCAGGTAAAATAAGAGCAAGAAGTGGCTGGCGGTGCAGAGAAAAGGAGGTAAACAAACTAGCGCCATTTCTTTGTAAACAGAGATACTAACAATTGGAATTAGCTCCAAAACCTTTGCTAAGTTTCAAAACTAAAATGATCCTTATTTTTTTGTTAGGTTATATGATATTTGGCAAGAATGGAGCAGTGAAAAAGATTGTTAGTAGAAAGAAAGTGAAGAGTAAGAGTGAGTTTCAAGAGATTTTTTCACAGTCTTTTTGACAGAAAAAAATGCTTTAAAACTTGTATATCTTGAAAAAGTACATTTTTAAATACTGTTGCAGTGTTCCTCTTTTCTTATGTTCTAATGTTCTTATAAGCTGTTGATATCTCGCCTAAAAATCGATGTTTATAGAAAATTTTAATTAAGAATTCCCAGTCACTGAACATTAGTCCTCTTTAACACATTACTAATAATGAGAACTGAGCTTACTGACTTCTTGAATGTGACAGTCATCTGCTCATTCACTAAACAGGAGAGAACGTTATGTAAATATATATTATTCAGTAGGAACGAGGATGGGGAGCGAAAAGAGAAACGTCAATATAAATGGATATCACAGGACCCCAACTTGCCTCAGATGTTCCCAGCGCTGCAGCTGATGCTGTTGGCTAGGTAAACACTCGAGGCCTCTGCAACCAAACTTACAAACATTCCCTCTTGCCTGAAGACAACAAACACTGGCTCACGACATAATGTATGACCATTATTGACTAATATCTTGATATTTATTGGTCAATGTATAATGCTAAAGAGTTCATTGACATTTTCACCGAGACTTTTTAAATTAATATCTGTCCGTTCGAGAAAAGGCAGAAAAAAATGACATAATCCTGGAAAGGAAGGAAAGCAAAAAGATTGGGGAAGCATATTCAAATTCAAATTCAAATATTTATTTCATTGCAAGTTTACATAGGTGTTGTAATTACAATCATAAACTGAAGTGCATGGAGAGCCATTGACATGCCATGGCATTAAGGGCAGCTTAAGCTAATGGCTTATAGACTATGAACATAATATTAGAGTAATTGATTGAGTTTGTTTTATTTAAATACTAGATTGTACAAATTACAATATGATGATATTACATTGTTCAAATTACAATATGATGATATTACATTGTAGTAGGATGGTAATATAATAGTAAAAATTGAAATTATCTTAAGGAAAATAACATTGAGCATTTTTGAAAGTAATTTACAGTATGAGTATTTAGGTTAAGGTGAGTAGGTGGTAACATAATAGTAACATAATAGTAAAAATTGAAACTATTTTATAGGAAAATAACATTGAGCATTTTTTAAAGTAATTTACAGTATGAGTATTTAGTTTAGGGTGAGTAGATGGTTTTTGAGAAGAGTCTTAAAATGATTTTCAGACAAGGTTATTTTAGTATTTACTGGTAATGAATTCAAGATTCTGGGGCCCTTTATGTGCATAGAATTTTTACATAGGTTGATATGGACACGGGGTATATCAAAAAGTGATCTGTGTCTTGTGTTGTGGTCATGGGTCCTATTAAAGTTGGTGAGGAGAATTTTGAGCAGAGGGTTTATATGAAGTGAATAAGAAAGTATGGAAAGGGACAGAGATTAGAAATAGTGAACGATTAGTGACCCATCCTCTTTTGAATTTTATTTTAATGGGGATGAGTTTTATTTACTAATTTTGGGTCAACATGAACCGAATACAAACTGCTCTTCACTCGTCTCAAAACACAAGTATAAAAACAAGAATGTAAACACACACACCTGTGAAAAACATTTCCTTTCTTTATATTTCAAAAATTATCTATAGACAGCTTGTCAGGTTCTAAAAATCAAAACCTCAGTGATGTCACTTACTGAAGGAGAATAATATTGCCATAATAAAGGGGAGGAAGTGAGAGGCAGCAACAACCCCTGAGAAGCAAGCACCGCACCAGACACTCACGAGGACATAACCTTAATTAATGTTGTACAGGGTTTTAACTGTGAAATGTAATGTTGTTTGAATAATAAAATAAGTCCTCTAAAAACAGCATAATTGTACAGGAACGATGAGTGTGTTAGTTACCAGTTGTCAAAGGTACTTGTAAATAGACACTTAGCTAGTGTGTACTCACCTACTCACCTAGTTGTGGTTGCGGGAGTCAAGTCATAGCTCCTGGCCCCGCCTCTTCACTGGTCGCTCCTGGGTCACTCCCTGCGCCATGAGCTATCATACCTCTTCTTGAAGCTATGAATGGATCCTGCCTCCACTACATCACTTCCCAAGCTATTCCACTTTCTGACCACTCTGTGACTGAAGAAATACTTCCTAACATCCCTGTGATTCATCTGAGTCTTCAACTTCCAACTGTGACCCCTTGTTGCTGTGGTCCCATCTCTGGAACATTCTGTCTCCGTCCACCTTGTCAATTCCTCTCATTATTTTATGTCGTTATCATGTCCCCCCCTATCTTTCCTGTCCTCCAGTGTCGTCAGGTCGATTTCCCTTAACCTCTCCTCGTAGAACATACCCCTTAGCTCCGGAACTAGTCTTGTTGCAAACCTTTGCACTTTCTGTAGTTTCTTTATGTGCTTGGCTAGGTGTGGGTTCGAAACTGGTGTGTGTGTGTGTATGTGTGTATGTGTACTCACCTATATGTACTCACCTATATGTGGTTGCAGGGGTCGAGTCATAGCTCCTGGCCCCGCCTCTTCACTGGTCGATACTAATTCACTCTCTCACTGCTCGTGTGTGTGTGTGTGTGTGTGTATGTGCGTGTACTCACCTAATTGTGGTTGCAGGGGTCGAGACTCAGCTCCTGGCCCCGAATCTTCACTGACCGCTACTGGGTCCCTTCTCTCCCTGCTCCATGAGCTTTATCATACCTCGTCTTAAAGCTATGTATGGTTCCTGCCTCCACTACATCACTTGCTAGACTATTCCACTTCCTGACTACTCTATGGCTGAAGAAATACTTCCTAACATCCCTTTGACTCATCTGAGTCTTCATCTTCCAATTGTGACCCCTTGTTTATGTGTCCCCTCTCTGGAACATCCTGTCTCTATCCACCTTGTCTATTCCCCGCAGTATTTTGTATGACGTTATCATGTCTCACTTAACCCTCCAGTCCTCCAGTGTTGTCAGGCCGATTTCCCTTAACCTTTCTTCGTAGGACATATCCCTTATCTCTGGAACTAACCTTGTCGCAAACCTTTGCACTTTCTCTAATTTCTTGACGTGCTTGACCAGGTACGGGTTCCAAACTGGCGCTGCATACTCTAGTATGGGCCTGACGTACACGGTGTACAGTGTCTTGAACGATTCCTTACTAAGGTATCGGAACGCTATTCTCAGGTTTGCCAGTCGCCCGCATGCTGCAGCAGTTATCTGGTTGATGTCTGCTTCCAGAGACGTGCTTGGTGTTATACTCACCCCAAGATCTTTCTCCTTGAGCGAGGTTTGCAGTCTTTGGCCACCTAGCCTATACTCTGTTTGCGGTCTTCTTTGCCCTTCCCCGATCTTCATGACTTTGCATTTGACGGGGTTAAATTCGAGAAGCCAGTTTCTGGGCCAGGTGTCCAGCATGTCCAGGTCTCTTTGAAGTCCTGCCTGACCCTCACCTAATTTAATTTTCCTCATTAACTTCACATCATCTGCGAAGTGTCCGTCACTTCTGAGTCTATCCCTTCCATCATGTCATTCACATATACCATAAATAGCACTGGTCCTAGGACTGACCCCTGTGGAACTCCGCTCGTAACAGGCGCCAACTGCGATACCTCATCACGTACCATGACTCGTTGTTGCCTCCCTGTCAGGTGTTCTCTGATCCACTGCAGTGCCTTTCCTGTTATACACGCCTGATCCTCTAGCTTCTCCACTAATCTCTTGTGAGGAACTGTGTCGAAGGCCTTCTTACAGACCAAGAAAATGCAATCTACCCACCCCTCTCTCTCGTGTTTTACTTCCGCTACCTTGTCATAAAACTCCAGTAGGTTTGTGACACAGGATTTGCCTTCCATGAATCTGTGCTGGTTGTCGCTTATAAGCTGGTTCCGTTCTAGTTGCTCCACCAATCTCCTCCTGATAAACTTCTCCATAACTTTTCATACAATACACGTCAGTGACACTGGTCTATAGTTTAGTGCCTCGTTTTTGTCTCCTTTCTTAAAAATGGGGACTACATTTGCCGTCTTCCATACCACAGATAGTTGCCCAGTTTAAATGGATGTATTGAAAATTGTGGTTAGTGGCACACACAGCGTCTCAGCTCCCTCTCTAAGGACCCACGTAGAGATGTCCGGTTCCACTGCCTTTGAGGTATGATGGTTACCTAGCAGCTTCTTCACCTCCTCCTCAGTTGTGTGTATTTCATCCAACTCTTGTTGGTATATTCATTGTTGGTGTCCCCCTCTGTTCTGTCTTCCCAGAGTCCTTTCTGTCTCCACTCTAAATGCTTCCTTAAATCTCGTGTTGAGCTCTTCACATACTTTTTGGTCATTTCTTGTGAGCTCCCCACCTTCTTTCCTCACCCTGATTACCTGGTCCTTGACTGTTGTCTTCCTCCTGATGTAGCTATACAACATCTTCATGTCGGACTTGACTTTTGATGCTATGTTGTTTTCGTACTGTCGCTGGGCGTCCCTCCTTGTCTGTGCATACTCGTTTCTAGCTCTTCGACTAATATCTTTATTTTCCATTCTCTAGTGCAGTTAGTTTCTGCCTCCCTACACCTTCGGGTAAACAAAGGTCTTTCAGTTATTTCTGTTGTCCTTGCGAACCAACTTTTCCTCTGCCTCGTTGCATTTTGTTATGTAGTTCATCATTTCATTTACTGACTTTCCTACCAATTCTCTTTCCCACTGAACCTCCTGCAGGAAGTTCCTCATACCTGTGTAGTCCTCCCTTTTACAGTTTGGCTTTTCCCATCCTCTTACTGTTACCCTCTTCACTTATAACTCTACTATGTATTCAGAGCTCAGAACCACGTGATCACTAGCACCAAGGGGGCTTTCATATGTGATATCCTCAATGTCCAAGCTACTCAGGGTGAACACGAGGTCCAGTCTTGCTGGTTCATCCTCACCTCTCTCACTGGCAGTGTCCCTAACATGTTGATGCTTGAGATTTTCCAGTACCACATCCATCATCTTGGCTCTCCATGTTTGGGGACCCACTTGTCGCTCCAGGTTTTCGCAATCAATCTCCTTGTGGTTGAAATCGCCCATAACTGTTAATTTTCTCTACTCGTGTGAGCTCTTCTGGCCACCTCAGCTAGTGTGTCCACCATTGCTCTGTTGCTCTCTTCATATTCTTCTATTGGTCTCCTGCAGTTCTGTGGTGGGTTATACATCACTGCAATGACTACCTTATGACCCCCAGACTGAATTGTACCTACTATGTAATCTATCTCGCCAATTTCGTCCATTCCTTCCATTTCCTCAAATCCCCATCAGTTTTTAATGAGCAGTGCAACTCCTCCTACCCCTCTGCTCCTTCAATCTTTCCTCAGGATCTGATATCCGAGTGGGAAGATTGCGTCTGTTATCTTCCCAATGATTTTCGTTTCTGTGACTGCTATGATGTCTGGGGATGTCTTCTTAATTCTTTCAAGCCACTCCTCACAATTATATGTTATTCCATCTTCGTTCGTATACCAAACCTTCAACTTCTTTTCTAAAACTTTGGTCTGAGGAGAATGGTGGGGTTGGGCATGTGGTAGCCCTGGTGGGGACCAATGGGGGGTTGTTGTGGGGGTGGGGTTTGTGATTAAGGGGTGGGGCAGAGGGTTCAGTGTGTGTGTGTGTGTGTGTGTGAATGTGTATGTGTACTCACCTAATTGTACTCAAGTAATTATGGTTGCAGGGGTAGAGTCATAACTCCTGGCCCCGCCTCTCTCCCTGCTCCGTGAGCTTTATGATACCTCTTCTTAAACCTATGTATGGATCCTGCCTCCACTATAGCACTTTCTAAACTATCCCTTTTCCTGACAACTCTATAACTGAAGAAATACTTCCTAACATCCCTATGTCTCATCTGAGTCTTCAACTTCCAACTGTGACCCCTTGTTGCTGTGTCCAATCTCTCGAACATTCTGTCTCTGTCCACTTTGTCGATTCCTCTCAGTATTTTATATGTTGTTATCATGTCCCCTCTATCCCTCCTGTCCTCCATTGTCGTCAGGTCGATTTCCCTTAACCTCTCCTCGTAGGACATGCCCCTTAGCTCCGGGAATAGTCTCGTCGCAAACCTTTGCACTTTATCTAATTTCTTGATGTGCTTGACCAGGTGTGGATTCCATACTGGTACTGCATATTCCAATATGCGTCTGACGTACACGGTGTACAGAGTCTTTAACAATTCCCTACTAAGGTGTCGGAATGGTATTCTTACGTTTGCGAGGCGCCCATATGCTGCAATAGTTACTTGGTTGATGTGCGCCTCAGGAGATGTGCTCGGTATTATACTCACCCAAGATCCTTTTTCTTGGTTGAGGTTTATAGTCTTTCGCCCCCCTAGCCTGTGCTCTGTCTGTGGTCGTCTTTAACCTTCCTTAATATTCACGACTTTGGACTTGGTGGGGTTGAAGTCCAGGCACCAGTTGTCGAACGAGGCCATCAGCCTTTCCAGATCCCTTTGTAGTCCTTCCTGATCCTGTGTGCGCGCGCGCGCGTGTGTGTGTGTGTGTGTGTTTGTGATCTCACATATATGTGGCTGCAGGGGTCGAGTCACAGCTTCTTGGCCCTCCCGTTCGTTGGTCGCTACTATGTCGACTCTCTCCTTGCTTCAAGAGCCTTAACGTACCTTTTCGTAAAGCTATGTATGGATCCCACCTCTACCACATCAGTCTCCAGATTGTTCCACTTCCTGACAACTTTAAGTTGTGTGTGGGGTGGGGAGGGGTAATATGGCAGTCAAGTGAGCTATAGAAGACTTTCTCTACCATGACCCAAGCTTGGGTGTTCCGTAGCTCGGTTGGTAGCGCACTCATTTCACACACTGAGGTCCGTGGGTTCGATCCCCCGTAACTTGTCTTAAGTCAGGGACCGCCTCTAAAAAAACTATCATATTTTATATTTTTTTCCCCCTGTTTCGATTATGGTGGCCCTACCTTTAGTGTTGCTTGGGTCGGTGTTTGCCCCGGGTCAGTGTTTGCTCCGGGTCGGTGTTTGCCCCGGGTCGGTGTTTGCCCCGGGTCGGATGTCGTCCCCCTCTCCATCCTTGCAAAGTAATGTACATCATCGCAACGGGTAACTGGAATTATATTTTGTGTGTTAATATATACTAGGTACTAACACCTAACCATCATTTTTCTCTTGTTTTTCAGTGGTGATATTAACTGGGTTCAATTGTTTACTTTCCTCGGGACGGTCGGCCAGACTCTATGGCCTAATCCGTTTGCCCTTCGGAATATAGCTATATTCCCTCTACCTAAAAGAATAAAAAAAAATACCGTGACTGGAACAATACACAAATAACCCGCACGTCGCAGAATGAAACGTATGACAACTGTTCGGTCTGATTTGGAACGTCGTCATGAGTTACGGTCTCCCATGTGCGGGTTATTTGTGTATTGTTCCTATTCCTACTAACACCTGTGGTTAAGTTCCATGAGCGGTAAAGCGATACAAGAAAATGAGACCTATGTGTGATTGCACCTACGAACCTCAGTACAGAGAAGTGTACTACAGCTACGAGGAGGGATGTAATATCTTGTAGAGTAATAGAAACTAATCTTCAAGGTCATGATCCGGTCTAGTATTATCCACAAGTATACAGTAGGCATGTATATGTTTCATATATATATTTTAATGAAATATTTTCTTTTGTGATGGTAATTTTCGGCTCCAGGGTCTAGTTAGTTGGGTTGGGGTGGAGGTGGGTCACTGCCTGGCTCACCCTGGGTTTGCTGCTTGGCTCACCCTGGGATCGCTGCTTGGCTCACCCTGGGCTCCGTGGTCGACTTACCCTGGGCTTGCTGCTTGGCTCACCCTGGGCTCCGTGGTCGACTTACATTGGGCTTGCTACTTGGCTCACCCTGGGCTCCTTCCTCGGCTTATCCTGGACTCACTGCTTGGCTCACTCTGGGCTCGTGCTTGGCTTACTGCTTGTTCACCCTGAGATCACTGCTTGGCTCACCCTGAGCTCACTGCTTGGCTCACCCTGAGCTCACTGCTTGGCTCACCCTGAGCTCACTGCTTGGCTCACCCTGAGCTCACTGCTCTGAACTCATGTTTTTTATACCAATCCACGTTTCAACGGGGTCACAACTGTGACACCTCTGACTGCGTGGACAGATATAAAAACGAATTCAGAACACCAAGCCTGTGAAGGCTGCATCAATTTTGTACATAGATCAGGTTTGGTTTGTTTTTGTCCCATCCTTCGTCTTCTCCAGGGAGATGACTCAATATCCGTTGGTTCGATAGCTCAGTCTTCTCTATGTAACGTCACAATTTGTGTTGCAAAAGTTTTCCTACGTTCCTGTACGGGGAACACAGATCACAAAGTCTGCGGTGTTTATTAGTTGGGGTGAACCCTTTCTGTCGGTTAAAGGTTCACCCATCTATAGTTCACACTATAGATGTGTGAACCTTCTCCATCAGATTGATCAATATTGTGTAATATGTGAAAGTCCTTAATTTTAATAACTATTTCTCAACGGGCTATTTTAAACGAAGCAAAGAGCTTTGTCCAGGACTCCTTGGAGTTTCACTCTGAAGGATTTGTCTTTGAAAGGTGTATACATTTAATTTCCAGTCGTGTGTGTACCTTCATGTGCTCTGGGGTCTGAATGGGTACGTCATGTGGAGTTGGGATTTTGCAAAATTAACTTTGTCGCTTAAGTAAGTTTAATTATAAAGAATTCTAGGAGAATGTTTGTTGCCGGCAAAGACGATTAATATTAAATTATATTAAATTTATTTATTTTAAAAGAACTATTGATACCTTTACTTATGATATACTTTGATGAGTTCCAAGAGTCTTTGTACCCCAGAGCCCGGCCATGGGCCAGGCTTGTCTGGTGCATGCTTGGCTAACCAGGCTGTCGCTACTAGTGGCCCATTGCCCCACGAATCTATCATAGCCTGGTTGATCTGGCACCTGGTGAAGATACTTTTCCAATTTCCTCTTGAAGACGCCCATACATGTCCCAACAGTGTTACTGATACTTTCTCGTAAGATGTTGAGTAATCTGAGGCCACGGATACTGATACAGTGTTTCCTTATTGTTCCCACTGCATCCCTCTTTTCACTGTTTTTATTCTATACTTCTTCCATATCTCTCTCTCCAGTATGTTGTTTTGTCAGTGTGCAGATTTGGGACAAGGCTTTCAATTACTTTCCAATTATATATTATCATGTATCTCTTCTCCGCTCCACTAAGTATTAAATTAAGGCTTTAAGGCGCTAAGTATTAAATTAAGACTTTAAGGCGCTAAGTA
>WNWK01001908.1:0-7500 GCA_009830355.1 Cherax destructor | reverse complement strand
ACATCACACTAACAAAGATAACACCTCACAGTAGGGGAAAAACAAAAAATGGTTTTGATATTTTTCCCAAAGAGGGGTTGACCCACGAAAAATTTTGGCCCCCCAAGGCCAAACTTTCATGTTTATGGCCGATGGAGGGTTAAATTTTGGCCCCGACGGGACAATGTTCGTGGGTCAATTTCCCCGTTTGAAAATTATATATATATATATATATATATATATATTTTTACTCATATATTGTTTTATCGTGTCTTCCCCCTTTCCCGTAAAATTAGTTATTCAGACTTCGGAAGGACCCCCTAGGGGGGAGGGAATGGGGACAAAAAAGAATAGCCGGGGAGGAAAGGTGAAGTAGAAAAAAGAGTCAGGCTAAACCCAACAGTAACTACTATTTTATAAAAACATTTTCTCCTCTAATTAACCTTTTTTTTTTTTTTTTTTTTTTTTTTTTTTTTAAAAACATGTTATTGAATATTTATAACTATTTCCTTCTGTTTTTATCAGTCTTTTGTCCCTGCTGTTTGTCATGTTTTTTAATGTATAGAAGACACTCTGATCATCCTCAAACTACTAATAATCATGAAAGTGGTTGTAAAGGATGCTTTATTTTTTTTAACAGTTATTTGAGGAGTATCAACAGGTATTTTCATATTTCCGGTAATTCCTTGGAAAGTATGGGGGGGTGTACGGGCCTCAAGACAGCGGGGGAAACTTTGAATCCCAGAAACTTTATCCAGCAGAGGCATTTCCGTCGCTGTGACTCTTCTTGTGATGGTGCGGATTTTCGGGACTCTTCAAGCGCACCTTAAAGAAAACGCGGGCCCAAAAATGTACGGTTCGCAGGGGTCTCCCCGAGAGACTTTTCCCTTTTCATCCATCAACAGCGAAATAAAACAATTGTACAAGTATATCTCACAAGCCCCTGAAAAAATAGCCTTCATAAATAAACTCACGTTAATATATTTTTTCCTCAAAATCTTTGTTATAAGAGGTTAATTATCCAGAAAAAACCCACCGTTATATAAAGGCAATAATTTTCTCCTTCCCCTACCAAAATTAGAAAAAAAGTAAAATTATATTTATAAGCTGTGGGGAAATTTTTTCCCTTTTTTAAAAGAGGGGAAAGGAGGGGAGGGTCCCAGACCAGTGTCACTGACGCTGATAGTATGCCCGGTTTTGGAGAAATTTTTAAGAGGAGAATGTTGGGGGACCTAGAGACGAGTGGGTTCATAATTGACAACCCGAACGGCGAGACTTGGTAAATCCTTTCACAAACCTGTTGATCTGCGACAAGGTCAGAAAAGGAAAAAACATAGACATGGGTGGTTGCATTTCTTGGACTGTAGGAAATTTTTTTTTACCACACAAGAGACTTACAAAAAAAGCAGAAGAGCAGGAACACTTAAGGTACTACAATGGATCAAGACATACCTAACAGGAAGGAAACTACGGTTGGTTGTACAAGAAGAGATGTCAGAATAGGACATGTGACTAGTGGGGTTCCTAAGGACAGTTCTAGGACCAGTACTATTTCTTGTATACGTGAGTATCATGACGGAATATATAGAGTCAGAGGTTTTCCCCATGTTGAGAAACTAATGTGGAGACTACAAGCAGACGTGGACCAGAAAAGGCTACATATATATCTGAAAACCCAATCATAAAGTTTATTTCATAATATGCAGTTTAGTTTAGTTTGGTCTGTCAAATGGCTATTCGAGTTTAATCCCACTAAGTGTAAGGCTTAAAACCTTCGTCATTGTACATATTGGAGTATTTAGTACAAGTATGGAAGCCACGCCTGGTTAACATGTCAAGGAACTGGAAAAAGTGCAAAGGTTTATAACGAGACTAGTTCCGGGGCCCCTATGTAGAGGGGTTTAAAAGGGAAGTTTACATGATGACACTAAGGGGAATTAGTGGGGAAGCTATGAAAGAATGTACAAAATACTGAAGGAATTGATAGGTCCATGGGGACAGACTGGTTTCGAATGTAAAAACTAGAACACAGGGTCGCAGCTGGAAGTTGAAAACACAAGTGAGTTACAGGGATGTTAGGAAGATTTCTTCTTCCTTAGAATAGTTAGGAAGTGGAACGACCAGGAGAATGAAGCGGTAGAGGTAGTACCCAAAAAAATACCTTCTAGAAGATGAACGATGAGGCTCTCGAAGTCAGGAGTGATCTTAATAGCGACTAGCGAAAAGAAGGGACCAGGAGCTGAGACTCGACTAATTCAACCACGTAAATGTGAGTACATATAAGTGAGTACGAATACATACATAATTGAGCATACATGCATACATAAGCACCCAAAAAAACCAACACATATTTTTAACAAATGTGGCGTTAGATTTCTGCGTTGAGGTAGAGGGGACTGAGGTTATAGGATAGGGGAACATTTTTCCCGGGTTACCTTTGACTGATAGTTCACCACGAAAGTAATTAGGTATCCGCAAAAAATATCTTATAGTGGCGCTGGATTATAACTCTAGAATGCCTCATTCGATTAGCAGGTGCTTCGGCGAAAGTTTTAAACTAATCACATTTTTTAAATTTTTGTATGATAACTTGGTAAAGCTGCTTGTGTTTGGCTTAAAATTTTCAATAATAGTTTATCGTACAAAAAGAAAGTTAAAATTCTTAATAATAGTATTTGTAATTCATAGTATTTTATTTTAGCTTTAGAGTTGTAAAATTGCATAAAATATGTCAACTGTACCTAATCTGAAGATATGTTAGTTTTTTCTAATCTAAATGGCTAATATATATCATTAGACAAGAATTGATAAACAAAGTTAATAAATTGAATGTGATTATTTGGCAGGTTACGTGTATAGTTAACATTTGATATCACTGGATACCTTGTCACAACATTATTGCACATGTGTCCTTGTACCTAACATAGTTTATGAAATTTTACAACTCTTATTTAAAAGTAAAATTGATACAATACCAATTATGTACACTATTAACAATCTGAACCTTCTTCTCTTTACGATATACTATTATTTATTTTTTTTAAAACAAACACAAGAGACTTTCCAAGTTATCACACAAAATTTAAAAGTGATTAGTCTATAACTTGATACTTTTCTGTAATAATGAGCTTCTATGAACTAACGCTAGCGTGAGGTGCATTGTTATCACGCTGTGTTGTGTTAATTTAACCATTCTTTTAAGTGTAAACTAAGCAGTGTATTACGTGCGGTAAGTGGTCTGGATTTTTTAAAAGAACGAAGCATCAGTGCTGATGCATGTTACTTTGAGGAAGACTCGGATTATTACAGCTATTGATCTACAGCTTCTGAGCCTTTGGTGAATATGGGTTCAGGTGCCAAAACGTCTTGCCAGTGATTGGTAAAGACTTCTGGTTTTCTTATATGTCTTTTTTATTGTTATTGTTATGTTTGTTCTTATTATTATTTCTCTCTGCAAAATTTTATAAAGTGTCCCGTTTTTTCTCACCTCCATTTTTTCATGATCCCCCCTTTGTTCGGACTGACCCGACAAAATTTTTTGAAATATGTCGTTTTTTGGGATCTTCCGGGAAAAATTTTTTCCGCCCCCTTTTCCCGTTTTCGTTTCACGAAATATATTTTGCATACATTGGCTTTTTTTTTTGCCCAGCAGTGTTTTATTACATGTAAATTTCATTATCCTTGAAAGTTTAAAAAAAAATAAAAAACTGCATTTGAATTTGTTTAACATTATTCACAAACAGACACTTACTACTCGGTCTCCTCTGATGATCATTCACATATTCTAAAACAGTAGCGGTCCTAGGCGATCTCTTCTGATAGATCATTCACATATTCATAAAACCGTAGAGGTCCTAGTAGTGATCCTTAAAAGGTCCCCACTTGTCTCTTTCTACCAACCAGCCTTATTCCACTCATACTCAATTGTTTTCTGTCATTCAGACACTTCCTGACCAACTGGAGCACCCCCTTCATAGCCCTGCTGGTTTCTTAACTGGACTAATCTCATGTATGGTACTGTATAAAATGCTTTAGATAGTACAAGAAGATGGAATCCACCCAGCCGTCTTATTGTTTTATCTATGTGACTAAATCATAGAAATCCAGCAAATTCAAATGGCATCATTATCAAGTCTTAACCATGCTTGTTTTTTGAAAAAACTGCCGTGTGTCCATGTGCTCTTATATGTGTTAATTTTTAATATTTAACAGACCTTTTGACAGCAAACATGTTAGAGATACTGGCCGATAATTCATAGCTTTTTTGTTCACCATTTTTTGGGGGGAAAGGGGGCAACATCGGGTTTTTTCAAATTTTTGTCAGCGTCCTTTACTGAAGACACCGGATAAATACCTATGCTAAGTTGTCAAATAGATTTTAGGCCCCTTATGTTAGGTTACGGGGGTTAGTAAGGTTTACCAGGAAACAGGATAAGTTTCTGACCCAGGTCTTAGTCATGACCCGCCGCGGGAGTTTTTGGTTTTTTGACGAAGGTCTTCTACTGCCTTCTTCACCCTTCAAAATAAAAAAAAAGATATATTTAAAATTGTGTTAATTAAAAATTTTTTTTACCTTCTCAATCCATAACATATATTGTCTGGTTCTATTGCCTTGTTCAATCCATCTTTCTGAATCAACTTTTCTTATATTTAAGCTGCCCCTTTACTCTTTTTTAAAATTCCCCAAACCCTTCCTAACCTTTTACTTACATCCAAAAAGCTTTGATTTTATTTTTTTTTAAGAGCTTTGGCTCATTTTTTCTTTTTTTAAAATTATCCCCTTTTAAACTTCCCCTTTTTAATTAAAACCCCTTTTTTACTTTCCATTTTTTATGTATCCTTTTTACATCCCTTTTAAATTTCGTTCCCCTTTTTATTATCCCCTTTTTTATTATCCATTTTAATATTACCATTTTATGTATCCATTTTAATACTTATCCATTTTTTTTTGTATCCCTTTTAAAACTGTAATTTTAAAAGACCTTTTTTTTATGATCCCCTTTTTAAAACGATCCCCTTTTAATTGTAAACCCCTTTTTAATTGTTTTTAAAATTTTCCCCAATTTATGTTCCACTTTAATAATTTCAATTTTTAAAATTATCCACTTTTTACTAATTACTTTTTTATGATTCCCCTTTTAGTATCATTTTTAAAATTATCCACTTTTAAATTATCCCCTTTTTAAAATATCCCCTTTTTTTATCCCCTTTTAATACTGTATCCCCTTTTTAAAATTAAACACTTTAATAGAAATTTTTTTAAAAATCCCCTTTTTTTAAACCCACTTTTATGTATCCCCTTTTATTTAACTAATTCAAATTTTTTTACTTTCAAACTTCTCGCTTCCCTTTACATCATTTTTTTTATTTTTAAATTTCATTATTTGCTCCTGAATGTTTTGGTTTTTATCCCCCTGTTTCTTCTTTTGTTTTAAAAATTACTAAAATTTTTAGAATCTTTTATTTCTTTGGCACTTTTAACCCCCTTTCCCCATCATTTTTCCAGAGTTCACTGTCAGTTTCCCCTTTCCCTATATTTTATTGGGAAGTTTCTCAACAGTAACCCCTTCTGCAGTCAAATTTACGTTACTTATGACTATTCTTTTTGTGAAAAAAACTTGACGGGTTAAGGGATCATCTATTCCCCTTTTACTTTTTTCTTTCCTCAAAAATTGTTGGAATGTTTTTAAAACTACTTCCACGGGGGGGAACGCAGAATCCAACATAACTTAAAGAAATCGATGGCAAGAAGCGAGAGAATGAACCGAAGGTGGTTTTTTTTTACTTTTCCCTTTTAAACAATAAAAAGGAGGGGGGAATAGATAGGGGTGGACAGAGGGTAAGCGAAGTTGAAACACAAGGGGTCAAGAGACGCTTAAATTTTCCCGTCTTGGGAGTTAAAATGGGCATCTAAGGGGTGGAAAAAGAATATACATAGCTTAAAGAAGAGGTACCTAAGGCCCCGAAGCAGAGGAGAACAATATGGCAAAAAACAACTACACACCTGATGTTTCCCTTTTTTAATCACTTTTTTCTGAGATATTCACCCTACAGATTTATCTGAAACATGTTCGTTTAAAAAGAAGATGAAAAAAAAGTCAGTTGGCAAAAAGAAATCTCTGGCCCCCAGATTTCCCCCTTTTTACTGTTTATTTATACAGCAATTAAAGTCTTTAAATGAGCTGATGTAGGTAAAAGTTCATAGTTTGAAAATAAGGGGGATTTGCAATTTAAAAAAAAAATTTATGAAATAATAAGAGAAAAACAGACAGACAGACAGAGAAAAGACACAGACAAACAGCCAGAGAAAAAAAAGAGGGGGAAGAGATAGAGGTTAAAAGGGGTCTCATTAAACCAAACTTCTCTGTTTTTTTGAAATAATAAATGTTAAAAGTTTGAGCAAGAATCAAATAAATAAAAACCCCTTATAAATCTTGTAAGTTTTTTTTATTTATATTGTTATATTTTTCTTCAAAACAGTATCCAAGAATTATTTATTTTATTAAAAAATTTTCATACGAAATTGTCCCTGCAAACAACGGATCCTGGACAACCTTTTTTTGGCAACCTTTTGGTGTCCCACCAAGGAGGGCGTCACTAAAAATGATTGGGGCAATAAATCTTTCCCCAGAGCCACAACCTGCCGCTCCTCCAGGGGACAAACACCCCCCGGGCAAAAAACAAAAAACATGACGCTCAAAATCGGGGGAAATTAGCAGAAAATGAAGGTAATACTATTCGAGCACTGGGGGATTTTAAACCAGGGGATACTATCCTTTTAGACGAATAAAACAAAGCCCTGAAAACAAAAATGACCCAGGGCTCCCAGACAACACTGCCTCCCTGACATTGCAGCAGGGGAAGCATTTAACTCAAAGGGCGCGATGTCGTGCTTGGGCATTTCCCAAGGGTCAGCAGGGGGTTTCACCGGTTTAAGGCTCCACTTAAAACAAAAGTCAATCCAGCACGGGGAGGTTTAGAGGTTGCCTGAACTCAAAATTTCCCAAAGTGTCTCTGGGAAAAGGTCCCAGGGATTAGGGCCCTTTTTTTTGGTGCCTCTTTTTGGGGCCCCCAAAAAAGGATGGAGGGGAAACAGACCCACTGCAGGGCAACACCCTTCGGCGCCCGGGGCCAGGGGAAGAATGGTAGCAAGGGGGTGCCCCCAAAGTTGAAAAAAACTGCCGGTTTTGGTGTTCAACAAGGCTTGAACAACGCCACGCCCGATATAAACAACATGTCCAATGAAAAAACCCCGATAAATTAGACATTGCCAAAGGTTTAACTTTTCAGGGGCTTTAAGGTTACTAGAAATTTCTAACTATTGTTTTACCAAAACACTCTTTGAGGGGCAACGGGATACCCTCTTTCCCCCTTTTATACTGTTAATGTACCTAGCTGGCATACAGAACTCCCAGAGGGCATCAGAAAAATTAAAGACAGGGGGGAGAGCTGGGGCCCATCCAAACCCCACCAAATGAAATAGTGCTAAAACGACAGATGATCCCGAATATTAGTGTGTTT